>CAXKVX010001901.1:0-48458 GCA_964058865.1 Eleocharis quinqueflora | reverse complement strand
GTATAAGATGTAAAATATTTGGATACTGAAGTGCACAAAAGAGATAGGACCCCCCCTTAATTCAATATCCATGTCATGTTTTATGCACATATAGCAAGCAATAATATAGAGATATAAAATAAACAATTGAAATGAACAAACACAAAAAAATGCAAATTTGATAGCAAGCAAGCATAGTAACAATAAATCAATTTTAGACACAATATCAATCAAATTAATAATAATACTAATATTTCATTTGTTTAGCTCCTCTAAATATATGGTTTATAGTTGTCTCGGAGCAATAGTCAAATATTAAGGCCATTAAGTTTTAGTCTTAGAAACCCAAACCACATTTATTGTTTTGTTTGGCTTTCTAGCCTTGCACTCTAATGAAATGTGTCTCTTTCTATAACAATAGTTGCAAAAGGCACACGTAGGGATATTTTCATTTTTCTTCACTTCTTTAACTTGATTCTTTGGTTGATATGTATAATTGAAATTCGATTTGCATGTTTTTGAACCATGTGATTGTTAGAAGACAACATTTGGTCTCTCATTATATTGAGCATCGATTGGACATGATTTTTATCATGTATTAATCCTCCGAAGAGAGAAATTAACAATCTATTGTTAACGCACGTTCTTTTACTTTTCATGGGTCATCTTGCTCGTAACTTTAGCGATAGTGTTCGGAAGCGAATAATATCGTTTAACAAGATGAGGCATGTATTTCTAATTGCCTTTCAATAGATTAAAATCGGGTAAAAGTCTACATCATGACGTATCCTAAAAGGAAACTACTCGTCCTTAATATATATATATATATATATATATATATATATATATATATATACAATTTTATCAACTAATAGGGGCTTTAAATTATAATTAAACAATTTTTCTATTGTTAATAAAGTACACATATATTTTATCAAATATAGACTTTAAACATATTTAATATTTACTAAAACTTTAGAAAATTACTAAATACTCATTAATTCCACATTTTAATCTTAAATTGGATCCTTTTAGAATTTTGCAATTTATCTTCTCTTTTATTAGTATTTACACTAATTATAGATATTAGATAAATTCTATATTATGATAAAATGTATTAATTTTGTAGCTAAAACTAATTGTAATCATATATAATACATTTATATATATATATATATATATCCTAATTTATAATTAATTTACAGCTACTCCTAATTAATAGAAAATTAAATTTCTGGAAAAATGGCACAATAAACCTGTCAATTCAATGTTTGTACCATTTTCTAAAGTCATTACAACCACAATGAATTGCCTTACGGCCACAATATATCTTGTCAATTCAATCCTACTCTCTGGATTTCCAAAAAACACATAGAAAACAGTTCCATTGCGGGCGTAGTAACCTGAGTTGCGGTTGTAATACACCTGTCAGTTTAATTATTTTGCTGCCAAACAACTCAGAAATCATCACCTGCTCAATTCAATCAAATTTGCCCAAAATAGAACTGTTTTCCTATTGTCCAAGATATCTGTCAATTCATTTACTGAATTTCCAAAACATGGAACCCTTTTCTAAATTCATTGTGACCGCAATGGAAATCATTGTTGCCGCAATAGACTTGATTTTTGTACAAATTGGTTCTTTTTTGGAAATAAACTTTTCTGGAAATTTCTGTTTCGAATTTATGACTTAAATTGTTGCATTTCTTTCTTAAAATCAACTTTATTTGTCCAAATAATTATTCTAAATATTAGTAAACATAAAATTTGAATAATATCAATTTATAATTCTCATAAAAGCGAAGAATTCGACAAAATTCAAATTTTAGTTAAAAAATACCGAAAACTAATTAATTAACAAATTCAAGAAAGCCAAAAAAATAATATGCAACAATTAAATTCGATATTCCAATAAATCACAAAAATTTCCAAAACACGAGCAACGGAGTTGGCTCTGATACCACTTGTTGGACTTAGTTTGGTGCAATTCAAATAGGGTTTGAGCCTAAATACCAAAATCCCTAAATTACGAAAAATGATTGCAACAATTCACAAAATTCTCCTTGCTACGTGTTCGGAATAAATAAAATAAAGTGCGGAAGCGGTACTTACCTTCCATCCCTACGGTCTCCCTTGTACGCTTGTGCTTTTCAATGGAATCCCTCTAGCAGTGGAAGTGTGACGTGGTGGGCTAGCGATCCATTCACGTTTATCTCGGTGCCTTTCCTTTCTCCAAAGCCACAAACGGAACAATGGAGTAATTCTATTAATGGATTAGAATAGAGGTTATGCACAACACATGTGTCATATGTCGATAATCGGGAATTTCTGTTCAATGAAACTTTCATCGTTTTGAATGATTGAAGACCCAATGCTATTTATAGAGGTGTTAGTGTATCTTGGAAAGATGCCAAATTAATTATCAAATATTCACCAAATATTTGAAATTATATTATCTCCAATTCTTTTGCAAATTCTAATATTCACTTCTGTAAATATTTCCACGAATTTGGTATAATAGGCTAATAGCTATAATATCCAATCAGAAAAGATAATGGTAAATATAGGCAGTCAAAACCTGCGTTGGAATAGGTCTCTTGCGACCACAATAGATCTTATTGCAGCCGTAATAAACTTGGGTTCCAAACTTGGCAGGAAATCTGCCAAATCACTTGTGGCCGCAATGAGGGCTATTGCGACCGCAATCAATCTACTGAAATCAGCAAATTTATTGTCAAATCTCTCCTACACCATTGTGGCCGCAAAGGATCTTCTTAAGCCCGCAATAGACTTGCGTTTGTGCTATTTTGCTTGGGCTTTGATCCAATTTAAGTTGGGTTAGTCCAAATAATATTTCTGACTTTACACTAACATCAATATATAGTATAATTAATCATAATTAATCCATTAACAATTATAATTAATTTACTTTAAGTTCTATATGCATTCGTGTCCAAAATCTTAGTGCAATACGTATAATGCCATTGTATATCAGTTAATCACGTTATTTGGCATATCCATATTACTCCTCGTAATATTAGGTGACAGTATGTGACACGTAGTAATCATATAACACGTAGTCCATTTATTTATTGGAATTGACGTCTCAATTCCAACAGTGTTCTCTCTTGACATAATTTGAGCTTCAGCTAGGGCTGTCAAACGTTTTAAACGGTCACGAAAGAAATTTTTTTCGTTAACTGTTCTATTTAGCTAATGTGATTGGCATTAACCATTTCGTTCTATTGACGGAAGAATTTTTTGGCATTGATCATTTCGTTAAGTTTAAATGATCAAAACGATTAAACGTTGAACTTTTTATCGTTAACAATCGAGCAGAACTTAACTTATTATTTGCATAAAAGTATAAAGAAAAATGTCAAAAAAATAACTTAAAAACACAAATACAGCACAATGTGATACTAATTTAAAGTTATAACAGGCATTGTTTTAGTACATCATCATCATTCCTAACATAATTTCTAACCAGAATCTCAATCTAGACTTGAACCAAAATACCAATTCACAAACCCAAGCTCAACCTAGAATTGAAGCTATCTTCTCAGTTACCAATCTCAATAGGCTAAAAATAAAAGAAATAAATCTCATAAATCATCACAAAAGAATCACTGCTCTAGTTCTAAGGAGCCAAGGAGATGAACTGGTAAACTAACATTCCAGGCTATTTCTTACACTACTGACCTACTAACAAGCAACAACATTAGCCAAAAAAGCCAAACAAGACATCAAGTCTTACTAGCATCAAAAGGTCAAATTTAAATATACCTCACTTGACATCAAGCAAGTGACTGGATCACTTCATCATATACCACTCCATCATTGGACCATAGTAGATAATTATCAGTCTATCAAGCCAGCATTTCAAGTATCAGTTTGTCAAGCAAGCAAGCAATTCAAGTTTATAAGCAAACTGTGTAACCAAGCATGGGAAGAAGCCGATCCAGGAGCCCTGAATTGAACACATCAATCAGGTTTTTGCCTTCAGATCAATACAGGACTGTTGAATTGGCTTCCCTTCCTTTATTGGTCACACAACAAACAATCAAGTGCAACTATCAGTATCAGTAGAAAACAACCAAATAACATACTCATCTGACGACATCTCAGGATCATAATCCATATCTTCAGTCATAGTTTACTGAATCAGAGACTAGCTTCAAACATGCATGAAAATCAGAAAAAAAAAATGAGTTAAAAAACAAAAAAGTAGAAAGCTAACAAATAAATTTAACAATAACAAAAGACCAAATACCTTAAAATTGCTTGCTTGCTGACACCTTAGTCCTTTTTCTTTCCTTTCGTATTCTACTTCTCTCTCTATCTTTTATTTTGTTTTCTCTCTCCGTGTTTCTTTGTTTTTTCTTTCTGCCATTTTTCTTTGCACTCAACAGAGGCATATATAATACAGTCATGGATCTGCTTGGAGGCCAAGAGACCCAACGATCTTGTCACCAGTCTCAACAGAAACCTAGTTTCGGGAAATGATAATCTTTCTTCAGCCTTTTAACCTACTGAACTTCACCGAGTTCATTGGATCGCTGGAGACAAGGCGACAAATTGTCGATCTCATGGCCAGATCAAGCTAGGGTTTGGGAAAAACGAGGCAATCAAATGATGAAAGTCTTAACAAAGGAGATAGAGATGGCTCGGCCATATCACACATGGCGACAGGCGACTGTACTTCAGCCGACAGGCCTCAGACAAAATGCCACGAGAGCATTGAGTAAGAGAGAGATAAAGAGGAGAAGCCTTAGAGAGAGAAAGCAGAAGCAGAAATGAAACGGCGGAGAGATCTAGGATATTCTACACCCTAATCACTTTGTTTTATTCGCAATCAATTCCCTACAATTGAGGGTATTCTATGCTCGTAGAATATAGAACGAAATAACACAAGGAAACGAAACGATACAACCTTATCTAGTCTGGCAATGCGTTTATATTGCGATATTTTCGTGGATCGTTCTGTTATGGCAACGAAACCAATTGCTCCTTCGTTGATCATTTCGTTGAGACGAAACGAAACGATACAACACAAAAAAAAAAACCGTGCCGTTGACGGGCCTAGCTTCAGCAGCTAGGACTTGCATCACATCAAGCCTTTAATTTCAATTCTTATAGTGGCTCAATTAAACCAACAAGGCCCAAAGGTCACCTAAAACGTGCTATGTTGCTATTTGAATTATGGACTTGGTGAATCAGGCCAGGAATATTATTCTCACGCTAAGGCTTATTTACGCTTGACAATATCATCAAAATTTCAATTTTTATCTGCTTCACACTTCCTGATTTGATTTTAATTCTGAACTTTTAGCTTTTTATTTATTATTATTTTGTTTTATATGGCTTGGGCACTGAAGTGCATATAGTTTAGTCGGATTTTTCTAATAAAATATTGGTAACCATTTTTATAGTTCTGATATTTGTAGTTATTAAAATTATCCAAAATAAAAATTGAAGTACTCAATCTCCATTTTCGTCTATCAATTCAAAGTTTTAACAAACAAAATTTTGAAGTAACTGTAAACATTGAAAACATTGAGTTTAGACTAGTGTTTTAACACTACATTCAGAAGTATTTTTCGAACATTGCGTTCAAACTGTTTGTTCACAAGTCGAACTTTACTTGTGGATGCATGTGTTTACAAAATAGAATCATATGTGTTATATATTTTAAGACAAAGTAAAAAATGTTATTCTTACTTTTTCGAAATCAGGTAAAAAAATTATAATGCACTAGCGTAAGCACCAACAAATTTTTTTTTTTATAAAAACATTCCCTACATTTATCAAACTTAAATTAAATTTGAGTGACACTCTTTTTTTTTCTTTGCTTGCGAGAGTGACTCGGATACTTCTAATTTTATCTCCAAAAAAAAAATTCCAAGCAGTGGCTTTGTTTTTCTTTATGAAAAAAATACAAAAATATACTAATGTTTACCTACTAAGTACACCTTCATTTAACAAATAACTGATAAGTTTAATGTGATTTTCCTAAGAAAATAAAGATTTATTCGTATGGCCCCTAACTTTGTACCTGCATTTGATACGATGTTTTTGGAATCTCAAATACTTTTAAAGAGAGAATAACAATTTTTGTGATCATCCCTAAATAAATCAAACTGATGCGCGTTGCAAATATGCAATGCAATTTATAGTTGTATTATATGTTTTGTTTTAGCTTTAATCTGTACTATGGCAACATTGCATGGAATGGTGGGGGCACAATTAACCATTTTTTTAATAATGAAAAGACTCAATTAATAATATTCTAATTCAGAACCTTAATTATTGCAAATATTATTTAATATTTTAATTCAGAACCGTACATTTAATACATGTTCAGTTAACCCCAACCACACAGTATGCATCACAGCAAGAAAAGAAAGCAGTTGTAATTAACTTTTGTATTTGAATACACATTAACTTTTCCATGAATGCAGAGCTAATTAAACTTAAAGAAGCAACTACGAGGATTCCATTTTTTTAATTATTGTTTCTTTTGTTGGAAACGAGGGGCATTGCTTTGGGTTATGCACTTATGCTTTGCTTCTTTTTATTCTTTTTTGTTTGTTTTGAAACCTGCAATTTTGTTATAATACTCGTATATGGCCTCAATACTTTATGAAATTAACAAGCACATGTGTACAAATGTTTTTAAATTTTAACTATTAAAAGATCTTTTACCTCAAAAAAACCTATTCAATGAATTTGTTTCCAATATTAACTTCTATTTTAATGTCAAATTTTATTTAGTGTAGTGATAAGACACAAAGTCTTTTTGAAATGTTTGCATTTCAAAATTTATTTAGTGTAGTCGGCACGTATCGCGCGGCAAAAGATCTGATTCCGCATACTGTTCAAAGTCGAACTAATTTGATTTGATCGTTTAAAAAAGGGACGGATGGAATCGACACTGTCGGATCGCGTGAGCATTTTGAAAATAAATCTGATACGTTTATTATATTCAACGGCTCGGATCAAAAGAACAAAAAAGTAGGGGATGTAAATCCACGGCTCAGATAGCATTCTGTTCCATATGTGATGACACGCGGCTCCTCCCCAGTAGCCTGTAGGAAAGGGCCCACCACGTGAGGCAACCTTCTTGCCTCTGATCCCTTGTGACACCATCTGTAGGATTTTCTGTGTAGCGGACTTGGCGCGAACATAACTTACACAAATTTTAAAATGAAGATGCCACAGGAATCTGCAGCTGCCTCATTGAAATCCCCTGTTCCCCACTTCCCCAATTTACAATTACAGTTAATTAGTTAAAGGTGGCATTTATATTTTCTTTTCGTAGATGTACATGTTCGCAGAGTACGCAAACAAAATCCTTAATTCTTTTCCTTTAATTGCTCTTACTTTTTATTTTTTCTTTGGCAACTTGTATAGAAAAGTAAATGACTTTACAAATAATTATCGTAATGCAGTATTGATTCGATGTTTGGCCAATCAAGGGGAGAATTCTTCTTCATTGGCAATAAAGCACTACAACCTTTATTAAGTAAGGTAATACCTGTTCAACGAATCTAAAACACTTTTATTGGCTTCTCTTTAGATTTGACCAATGATTTATCTAAAAAAAAGAAGAAAGATTTGAGTAATGATTAAGATCTTAATTGTGTACCTCTTGTCTCAGCCTCTTCAGCGGATCTGAATCTGTTGCTGCTATTTGAGGCAAGCATGATCTTGCTTGTCTCGATCCGACCGTCACAGACAGTTGTGATTTGATTCAGAGGTAGATGTTTTGATCGTTAAATGAGTTTTGAACGATCCAAATCGAAACAAGCAGAAAACAAAGAGAAATTTGACATGCAGCAGATTTGATTTCCTCTTCAGCAATTTCTCTGTGGCTCTTTAAGCCTATGCGGTGAAAGGCTACATAGCTAGGTTGATTAGTTGGGATTTCAACAGATACGTTGATCAACAAATAAATGATATGCTTTTTTAGTGGTTCTAATAATGAATTCAACATTTTATAATTATTATAATATACTTAAATTCATCTGTCTATAAAAATACAAATATGTTTAGGAAATTCCATTTTTAAATCTAGTATAACGAAATATTTATGTTTTAGAATTAAAATAGAAGTTTCATTTATTACAAAAATAACAATACTAGGATTGTATATTATTCACAAATAATATGGGTATCACAAGAAGAAGCTCTTGATCTGGTGGATTAAAGCAATGATCTTTCAAAGAGAAGTCACATGTTCGAAATTTAATGATGAATTCTTGAAGAATTTTAGATCACCATTGAATTAGACTTGGAACAAGGACTTAACTTCTTCTCTAAAATAATAAATATGAATATTTTTTAGCAAAGAAACAATAAATATGGGTAATAGACAAATTTTAGTTGTCTTGTTGATCCACCTATTCATTCCAAGAGGTGATGAAAACAAATATAGTGAGTTTAATATAATTTTAAAATGTAAAATTTTCAATAACTACAAAATTGTAAAAAAGTTGCATTAATATATAATACATATATTCATTAAAATTATTTACAAATAAGCCAAAAGTTATAATAAGTAGTCTACGATATTTCGATAGAAATAATTTATTGAACTACTCAGGTCAACATTTTGATATGAAAAATGTTTCACGGATCTCTTAATCGATACCAGCATCGGTATTCGACCATTAAGCACGTTAGACGAGTCGCTATTACATGTTATTTTTCATGTTTTTTTGTACTGAAAAACAATTATGAATTTAGAAATGCATAACTCGCCTAACATGCATAACAACTCTTCTAACATACATAACGATGAGGCATCAAAGTATCAATATTTATTTATTTAACTTAACATGCACATAACTCGTCTAACATGCATACACACACATATCGATGGAGAAAACAGCTAGCATATCAGCTCCCTTTTAATATATATAAAGAATTCAAACACACGTACTTAACAAAAGTCTAAAAATTGAAATTTTTGTTTCCTACAATATTTGATACAGAGAAATTATATTGGCAATTTGACATACATTTTCTATAATGATAATCATAATTTAGTGATGATTAAAGATGATTTTGAATTAAGAGTAAACGCACAAGGTCTAAGAGACTAAAAACACCATAATTTTACTCCTGATATTATTCATTAATATTTTTACTGTGACATCAATTAATGTATATATTGACAAATATAACAACCCATTGTCTAATGTGCATTGACACTTCACTGAACTACTAAACGGTCTATTAGCATGTTTAAGAGGGTGACAATTAGCAGGAATGAGATCTTCTACCGCGTAGTACAAATACTGTGCGTGCTGCGCATTAAATCTCACTCTTTAATTTGCATCGAAATTCGTGCAAACTAAGCTTTATCTGAACCGTCCGTAACCTACATCGCAGAAAATCCGAAACGTTAATTCGTACCGCGGAATAGAGAATCTGCTCCCAAATTAGCATGGCTATAAAATAATTATGTACCATGCCTCAAGACTCAAGTCCATTGGCACGAGGCTAGTAATAGGAATCTCTTAATAGTAAAAAGTGAGTCGTTGTCTCCAAAAAGTAAAATTTTCATAGAGGATCAACCACAAAGAATTTCAACAGATAGGGTCAGAAACACTTTAATAATTGCACAGAGGGTCAAGGGCGCGACTATTAGTCGCGCCCCTAAGTTATTCAATTTATTTTGCTGAATTCAAGACAATTTGCAGTGCATTAACGAACTGTGGGCCCTACATGTCAGGGGCGCGACTAATACATGCGTCCCTGACATTTTGTGCATTCTTTTTCTATTTATACACATTTTAATAATTATATTAAAATAGTAATTTTAAATGCACTTATTATATTAAATATATAATAATTATATTAATAATAAATATAATAAATATATAATAATTACTTATATTAATTATATTAAAAAATATATCATTACTTATATTAAATATATAATAATTATATTAATAATAAATATAATAAATGCATTTAAAATTACTATTTTAATATAATTATTAAAATGTGTATAAATAGAAAAAAATGCACAGAATGTCTGGGACGCATGTATTAGTCGCGCCCCTGACATGTAGGGCTCACAGTTCGTTAATGCACTGCAAACTGCCTTAGATTCAGCAAAATAAATCGAATAACTTAGGTAGTCGCGCTCTTGATCCTCTATGCAATTATTAGGGTGACTCTGATCCTATCTGTTGAAATTCTTTGCTGCTTGACTCTTTGTGAAAATTTTCCCTCCAAAAAGAAGCTTAATTGCAATATTGTGTGGTCCTGCCGTCCTGGTCGGCAGTTTCTCATTTCACATGCATAAAAGGATAAATTTATGCAGTATTGAGTGCTGAGTTCGTAGTAGTTTATTATTGCGTTATATGTAAAGAACGATTCGAATTGATCGTCAAGTTCGGATAGATCGGCGTCAGTGATGAAAAGCAGAGATAATTTTAGAGCACGAATTTCGAAACAGTGCAACACAAATCCCAAACATACAACTATTACGCAGCAAGTATTGCGCGATAGTTGATTTGATCATGTTAGATCTCAAAATATTGGTCTCCGTGAAAGTATGAGTGTTTTTTATTTAATTTAGGTGGACAAGTATAAAGCCACATATTTAGGGAACCGGATCTCCTATTCCTAAATTTCTGCTTGCTTCCATGCTTGTTTTGATCTGGATCGTTAAAAACTCATCTAACGATCAAAGCATCTGCTTCCTGAATCAAATCACAGCCGTCCGTGGCGACCGAGCGGTCGGATCGAAGACAAGCAGGAAAGCAAGCAGGGATTTACGAGCAGCAGATTCGGACCCCATATTTAGTACGTAGAATCCGGATCTGCTGTAGCGCTGTAGCGAGCAAATGAACAATTCGGATCGATCGTTAATTTCGCGATCGATCGTCAGAGATGGAAATCAGGGAGCCTTTATACTTTGACACGAATATTGATGCAATCAGTGAAAATCGGACGGTCCAGATGCTGTGCTACACCGTTCCGCGCAGCACCAGATCCCGTTCCTAGTACGTATAGTGTTGAATCTCTATTTTTTTTAAAATACAGATTTAAATAAGTCACGTCAAAAGCATTTAAAAAATAATATACGTACATAAAAAATAACAAACCTCTCTTATAAAAAAAACGAGTACACTCAATAAAATTACATCAGGCCAAAGTTTTCACGGGTTGGACTGTCGAATCAACCAATTAAACAGTTTATTTTTGTATATTTATGGAATATAAGGGTTGTTATAAATGTATCTTTACGATATAATTTAAAAAAAAAATCCACACATTTGTATAAAATAATGTACCAAATTTGCAAATAAGTTTGAAATTTTTTCCCTCAAATAAGTTCGTCAATAAAGTAAACAAATAAAGGAAATATTTAGCATTTAAACATTATGAATTTAATTTAATAATTATCAGCGAACTATTTAATAAAAAAAATATAAGTGAATTAATTGTAATAATAAAAGATTTTGTTCTTAATGAAAAATTGATTACTTTGAATAAAATGTCATAACATGAAATAGACAATAAAAAGTATGATTTCAATATGAAAACTAACCATTTTTATATTATTAATAAATCGGAAGGTTGTAGAAGCAAAAATTTATTAAACAAAGAGCTGTAACAGAGTACCACAATTTATTGTCTGGTCGTTTTCATATTAGAAATTAGAAAATTAATTTGCCAACTCTATGAATTTTCTGTCAACTCAAAATATATAATTGTCACATACAATTAAATTAGTCATTTTTTACACGTATAGTTATTTATATAGAAAATAATTAATTTGATCGCATCTAACAATTATATATTAATTTCCAATTGACATATATAGCTCATTTAAGTTGATAAAAAATATTATTTTAAGAGCGACACGCGAGACAATAAGAAAACTCGCTAATATATAAGTGTAGCGATAACATAGTGAGAAACACATATATGATATATGGAAAAAAGCTTGGTTAAATCAAAACTTCATTATTCAATAGAATTTGGGAGATTCATTTCACATAATTCAAATAATATATCGAAATAATGAATTATTTAGAGAAACGTAATAAAATAATTGAATATTATTTTTGCGAAAAGTCCGGAATAAAATATGGATAATTTGTAAAATATGTTTTATTCATGTTTTTGTCGAAAATAATTTGTAGATAGAACATATTACTTGTTGTGGCGGAGCCACAAAGGATCAAAGTGGGTCACCTGACCCTTCATGGAAAGAAAATTCAAAATTCATCATGTAATTGAAATTTTTTTTGAAAAATATACCTATAATTTGAATTTTTTAAAATATACATTATTTTGAATCACCTTAAAAAATTCAGAATCCGCCACTAATTACTCGGACTTGTGATCCATTCGTCTCATGTAAAAACTATAAAAAAATCACGAATAAAATGCAAATATTTTTCTATGGTGGCAAGAAGAAATTATTAAGCAACCAATTCAATTGAGAACCTTACATGTATAATCAAGTAATCAACAATCAACAATGCTCCAATTCAACACACACAACTTTGTCTATTTGATTGCATGCTAATAATTGTAGAGGAACCTTGGTATATATCTCTAATTAGCTTTAAATTAAGCACATAAAAATCTGGCAAATTATGCTTTAGGTACTTATTCTCTTCGAAAGCAAGCGCTAATTGAGATCGATCGTTCCTTCTTTATTATTTTGCACCTGTTAAGGTACCGGGTTATTATTTTAGTTATATGTTTAAAAAAGGTCAAATCGATCAAATCCTGCCCTCTTGAAAATTTCCAAAATTTTGCATTTACAAAATAAGGGAAAACTTATATATATATATTCTTAATAGGGTTTTATATATCAACTTTATTGGATATTTGGCATAAGAGTGAGAATAATTTCTAGTGACGTATGTGTTTGTTATTGGATATTTAATTGCCACACAAGATATGCCTTAAGTGTTGTAACTATAAAGTATATATTAAAGTAAAATTTAAAAAAAATTAAGAAAAAGGTAAGTGTTTAAAGCACAGTACTATTAATTATTGTAAAATTCCCCACTAATAACAACACTAAATTCATATATTTATTTGTATATTAATGAATTTTAATATATGCCTCAAAGACATGGCAAGACGATTCCCCACTAATAACAACTCTAAATTCATTCATGTAATCAATTGGTCACCTCTTTCATTAATTAATCGATCTATTCCGTAGGAATGATAACTACACTCCCTATCAGCGCCTCTTAGCTACACTCATGACATATTTATATATTTATGGGAAGAGGGGGGATCCGTAGCCGCCAAACTTCCAACCGCTGGCAACCGCTCCATGGTAGCAAATGTAAATGACCAATCCGGACCGTTGAAAACATTCTCCATATTAATATAGACTTGGAGACCAAATTTTACATTTTTTTGAATTTTTTTACTATTTTATCGGATGGATTGAAAATGTATTTATCTAACGATTTACAAACATCTAATTTTCAACCCTTCCGATAAAATAGTAAAAAAATTCCAAAAAAATATAAAATTAGATCTCCAAGTCTACATTAGTATGGAGAATGTTTTCAACGATCTGGATCGACGATTTACACTTGGTATGATGGAGCGGTTGCGAGCGGCTACAAAGTTGTTGGCGGCTACGGATCCCTCCTCTTATGGGAAATATATATATATATATATAGAGAGAGAGAGAGAGAGTGAGGCTATGGTGTTCCGCAAAGCACGTGCTTTACAATTGTAGAACATTGAATCACGCTTTATGATTCGTGCCAACGTGATATTCGAAGATTCAATGGTCCACAATTGCAAAGCACGTGCTTTGCGAAACACTATAGCCTCACTCTATATATATATATATAATCCGACTAACATACTAACGTTAGCAAAACTGAAAATGTGCTAATAAATGCTTATTTTGAATTTCAAACCGAAAACGACCGATCCGAACCATTGAAATTGTTTTCCATATTAAAACCTACTTAGGAACAAAATTTTACATTTTTTAATTTTTATATGAAGAGGGATCCGTAGTCGCCTAACTTCCAACCACTCGCAATCGCTCCAAAATAGCTGATTCGGATCGCTAAAAATATTCTTCATACTAATATAGACTTGGAGACCATTTTTTTTAATTATTTTACTATTTTATTGGATGGGTTGAAATTTTATTTATCTAACGATTTACAAACATCTAATTTTCAACTCATACGATAAAATAGTAAAAAAATTCAAAAAATATAAAATTTGGTCTCCAAGTCTATATTAGTATGAACAATATTTTCAATGCATGATCCGGATCGATCATTTGCACTTACTATAATGGAGCGGTTGCATCCTATCAATGCATCCTATCACCTATGCAGAAAGTTTGAAACAACACATGAAGTATACCGGGATAGATGACAAGACCGAATTGACAAGTTGTAGCCTCCCCCCCCCCCCCTCCAGAGATCAATTTTCCCTTCCAACCTTGCAGTTTCTTTTCAATTTTTTCGATTAACAACAGATAGTGCTCCTTGGTTGGCCTCTTTATGGTCAACGGCATACCCAGGTAAGTGCAGGAGAGGTGTTCTCTCTGACATGCAAGGATTGCTTGTATCGTTATTATTCTATCTTAGTTAACATTGAATGGGACGAAACAACTCTTTGAGTTAGGCCGTCGTCTGATGCGATTAATGTCGTGTCATTTGCGTATTGGAGAGCCATGATCGATCTATCAAACTTGGGAGATATCTGGTTGCGTACCATGGCTTCCACCGATTGAAGGATCTTTTGTAGAGCATCTACTCCAAGGATGAATAACATCGGTGAAAGCGGGTCGCCTTTGGGAGATATCTGATCACCACTCTCTCTATATATATATAGAGTGAGAAATGTTATTATGCTTTGCAAAGCACGTTAACATTATTAGGTTAAAATATATATATATATATATATATATATATATATATATATATATATATATATTAAATAGTTTATACACAGCGTTAACATTATTAGGTTAAAATTAAATTTTCAAATGATATATTAAATAGACATAAATAATTTTAACCCATATTTAAATAATACATTACTTAATTAAGTATAAACACATTTTAATTAGAGTGCAGATAAATAAACAAATGGACGATACAAAGTCGAAAACTAATTATTTTCTTAATAATCCCGGAACCCCAGAGACGCATTATATATACACGCATCCAACCCTTAGCATTCACAACTTGCATTATATATTTCTTGGCAACAACATATGAAGCTAGTCTAAACTAGTGGAACTGTCGTTTGTTGAGAGAAAAGGAACCCATCATATTTTGCTTGAAATGGTACGGGGTAAGGTGCAACTTAAACGGGTAGAGAACCCGGTTTACCGGCAAATCTCCTTCTGCAAACGCCGATCAGGGTTGCTTAAGAAGGCCAAGGAACTAGCAGTTTTATGCGATGCCGAAATCGGCGTCATTGTTTTCTCTGCACATGACAAGCTCTATGAATTAGCTACAAACGGGTTAGTAAAATGATGATTTGTCGTTTAAGAGACTTAAATTTACAGTAAGATACTATATGAAGGGAAATGACTGAGACAAAAATAGTTATTAATTAGTGGAAAATGGATATGATCCTAAAAATCTAGTTACTTCTATTTATTTCAAGTACTAATTATAAATTAATTACTATTTTTTGGTGAACTTGAAGGAATATGCAAAGCTTGATTGCTCGGTACAAAAATACTACATCAGCAACTCCAGCTAAAGGAATTTGCAAAAAGAATCAAGGGCATGTATCAGACATTACGAATATGGTAACATTACATACATATCAATATTATTTACTCTTCATTACCGACATATATACCAATACTGGTTTGTTCTGAGGATCTTCAAATTGTGTGTATATGGAAGGAGGCAAATGAAAATGCTGGCATGCTCAAGCAACAGACCAGTTTACTTCTCAAGGCCATAAGGTAATGTTTTTTAATTTCCTTTCTTTTTTTTCCTTTTTATGAAGTAATTAAGCTTAAGGTGATGTTAATTAAATGAATACACTTTAATATTCTCAGTTATTTAATTAAACTTTTTGGATAAGACCAGTAGAGAATATGACAGTGGACCTGTAGGTATTTCTCAAGGCCTCAAGTTATTGGCATTTTGAGAATGCTGTTATATATCATTTGACCTAAATTATATTCCATTTGCAAGTAAATCATGAAATGAGTAATATTTTTATGTAATATTTGTGCAAGTTACTGTGAGTTTGTGATAATAGGAAGATAGTATATATGAAATAAAGCACATAATCTGATTTTTAACTGAGAAATTAATGGAACGTAGGAGCATGCATGGAAAAGAAGGAACATCTGATCTGACATTTCATGAACTGGAACACTTGGAACAGACTCTTGAAGTGTGGATTAATCACCTTCGTTCAGCTAAGGCAAGTATTGTATAAATGCATAGTCAAATTTTATTTTCACTAATATATGCTAAAATTAAGTTTGTGCCCTGATCTGAACTGTGCCGTTTTAATGTGCAGATGAAATCTTTTTCTCAACAGATTGAAAGGCTAAGAAACCAGGTAAAACCATTGCCTGCTATTCAATACAATATAAACACAATTATGTATTATATAATCAAATCTAATCTGAACTCCATTTGATGGAATGCTTAAATGTTGCCATATAGTTTGTGTGGCTTTTTAATTTCTAATTGCATTGTGCCATATATTTTATGGAGATGATGCACATATTCAATTATATGTTACTTCTTTCCTCATGCAGGAGGGCATATTACAAGCCACCAATCAGATCCTCAGAGAAAAGGTACTCTATAATCTATATCCTAGAAGATATGGTATAAATTATATATGAAATTTAGTAGTTATTATATATGTAGAATATCATTGAAAATATATTAGTCTTTCTCATGTAAGTTCATAAGTCGAAGCTTGTGGAACTATGAACTATATATATATATATATATATATATATATATATATATATATAGAACTGGGCTATGGTGCTTGATCAAGCACCAAGGAATCGGTGCTTGATCATCGAATCTCATAAACGGACCGTTAAAATTTTGATTTATCATGCTCAATAATTTCTTTGTATCAAAATCTTGTGGGATACCAAAATTTTCTATTTTTTGAATCTTATAAGTATTTGTTTTGGATTTTTGAAAGTGACCAATTTTATGTATAAGCCTTGATTATTTTTATTACTATTTTTTAATCATTTTCAGAAATCCAAAACAAATACTTACAACATTCAAAAAATAGAAAATTTTGGTATCCCACAAGATTTTGATACAAAGAAATTATTGAGCATGATAAATCGAAATTTTAACAGTCCGTTTGTGAGATTTGATGATCAAGCACCGATCTCTTGGTGCTTGATCAAGCACCATAGCCCAGTTATATATATATATATATATATATGTATAATTATTAACAACGTACATGGTCCTTTGTTCTTGGACAGACAAACATGATACATTAACTTTTTTTTAATTGAAAATAATAAATTATTTGAATAGAAACTAAAATGATCGATAATGTTTTTAGTTCATCATGAAAATTCATCTCCTATGATTATGCAGATAATGCAGCAGAAATGGGGAATTGTTGAACAAAGCATGCATGCTGCTATCACCAACAGATCCATATCCTCTGAACATCGCCTATAACTGTGGTTTTTAATGCTAAATCACTATGATGGAACGATGTCATTTATCAGAAATAATATCTATTATGTGCAATTATCCCTCTATGTATCTTAATTTTGGCCGTAAAATTTAATCAGTTGAATTCATGTTTGCGTAAAATACAGAGTTAGCTGCTCAACACATGCATGTAATCAACATTTTATGTAGATTGATGGAGATTAATCATCCTTAATTAAAAGTATGTGTCTTTAAATTGTTTCAAGGAACTTAATTTATAATTATTTTAAACTGGCTTGTGTGTTAGATGATTAAGCAGTTAAACTCATGAAATTACTAAAATTATGTAAAATAACACAACTTTTGTTTGCAAGCTTGTTTGGGTGACAAAATCTGGCCCAGCAGCAATTTTTCAGTTTTAGTTGAATAATTCATAGGTCTTGATACATTGTGTATTTTTTTGTATTTAATTTAGTGAATTCATCGTAAACATAAACAGAAATAAAATTATTTTATGACAGATTTGTATGGATTAATTCTATGATTCTATCATCATCGTCGTCATCATTATCATCATTATACTTTATATTTATTTATTATTGATTTATTATTATTATTATTACTATTATTTTTTTAATTAGGCAAAAAAGCGAGTACTCCAAAAGATGGACACAGTGGATACTTTAGTCCATCTTGATCGTTCAATTCATCGAGAATAGTGAAAATGATTCTTTGAAAAACTCAATAAAAGTAAAATTGAATTATTTTTCACCAATTTCGATGAACTGAACAGTCCAGATAAGCTACAGTATCCGATGTACCCATCTTTAATTTGGAGTACCAAAAAGTTTTTGCCATTATTATTATTGTTATTGTTGAACATTTATTATTGAACATTTATCCAGTATATATAACGGTATAACCTGAAGATATCTCCCATTCGTTGATATCTTACTACTACAAAACTTGCACTTGAGCCCTATATAAAATGGGGAAATTCAAAATAAAGGAACTTGAAAAATCAGAAAAGATTAAAATACCTTGTTGCTGTCTCTAGTTCAATAGGAAGCCTATATCAGTCACTGTTCTTCTATGAAGGCATATTATAGGTAGATCATATGCTTACATTCGAATCATGGAAAACCAATATTGCTAGCAAAATCACTAGTCTTTATCTGATTTTCAATGTTAATGTGCATATACCAGCAGAGCAACCAGTTTTATCTCAGCCTCAACACACCAAAATATATCATCAGGTTATACCGTTATATATACATATTTTGTCAGCTATTATCTAGCAAAATTGACGCAAGGTGGTCTCAAGACTATCTTGTCCGTTAAGCTCAACCACTTTATATAATAATTTAGAATATTCAGAAATTACTAATTAACAACAACATACATATTTCATGCTTTAGCCCAAGTACTTTCCTTTTTCCCCAATACTAATACCAGTTTATCCAAATAACTTGTGAAATATTTTCTCTTTTCTCCCATCTATTTATTATACTTACTCTTTTTTTTTTTTTATTAAAAGCCCATAGGCATTCATTCATCTATTACCATCTGTGCCATACAGTTCAACATCAAGTTTTATAAAAGGAAAAACACACATTTCATACATTTACCATGAAGCATGGCTATCTCTCCCTTCCATAACCATCACAAAAAGCAGCAGGCTACTCAAAATGTAACAAAAGAAACTATCCCACCCTTGACCAAAAAACGAAAACCAACCCCACATTAACCAGCAGAAACAAAATAAACAGGCAATTTGCATGCATTCATTTTAGTCTCATCAACGACATCATTCCTTAGTATTGCATTTGCCACCATATGAGCTGGTTGTACATGCAGCCTATTGACATGCTTGAGTTTGATTCTGGAATCACGAGCTATCTCCTGCAAGCAGTAATCCACTTCATCAACTGATCTCCATGAAGAAATATCCTGCATACTGTGCGTGTTAATAATATTTACCAAAGTTTTACAATCAGCATAAATATATATACTACTTCTAAATTCAGGCAGCTCCCTTTTAACAAGACTGATGGCCAATTTTAACGCTAAGATCTCTGCTGAGAAAGCATCAGGTAATGTCTGTCGTGCTACATTCGAAGAGACTAGTTTTCCATCGCTCCCAAATAATAAAGCTGCTGCCCCTGCATTATCCTTTGAATCCCACGATCCATCTATAATAACTACCTTTGATCCCTGGAAAACCGGGAAACTAGCAAGATGCACAATATTCTTTGAAGAGTTATTTTCTACAAAGCATGATCGTTTAGCAGATGCATATGCCCTTATCAGCACACTTATGACTCTGAATTATTTTCCTTCATATACATAGGTACACCTCTCCTTCCATATTTCCCATGCTAATAACACAAAGAGTATAGCTTGTTCTCTGCGCAAATTATTCATTGCCCATAAGAAAATTTCCTCAATTGAATACTGGAGATTGTGTGTAAGAAGGCCTAACGTACTTAGAAGCAAACCAAACGGCTTTGGAGGAACTACAATGGAACAACATATGAATTATTGTTTCATTTTCATACTCACATCTTGTGCATTTAGACGATGTTTCTTGTAGAACACTTGCCAACTAGAGGCAGTTGGCAATGCCTCATGCAACAACCTCCACAAGAAAAACTTGACTCTAGGAGGTATCTCCTTAAATGCCCAGACAATATTCCATTTGTTCTTACCATGCACAGCTCCTCTTTGCTGCTGATTAATCATATATCCATACGCTTTTCTTGTCACATACTTACCAGATGAATCAAGCTTCCAATTGAGGGTATCAAGTCTACTCTCATTTAATCTAACTGATTGTATTATATGATTTGCCACCTCAGTTCCAAACGTTTCCTCTAACAATTGAGAATTCCATTCCCACGTATCTTGCGCTCTAAAATCTGAGACCTTTAACTTTTTGAGCCTTTCTCGATCTAGATTCTCAACCTGTACAACCTGATTCCAAAGAGGAAACCAAGGTGCCCCCAGGACATTAATATTTGCTCCATTGCCAAGCCTCCAATAGACTTCTTGCTGAAGTTCATCTCTGACCTTCATCAATTCCCTTCCAAAAGAGCTAGGAGATCTAATACCTTTTGCACTAAGAAAACCAATCCTAGAGAAATACTTAGCTTTGATGACTTGAACCCAAAGCTTATTAGCATTTGAAGCAACTAGCCATGTCATTTTTTTGAACAAAGACCTATTAAATATTCCCATATCTATGAGATCAAGACCTCCTTCTGCCTTTGGCCTGTATAACACTTCCCTTGGAACAAATGATAAATATCTTTGCTTATCCAATTTTCCCCACAGGAATGAGTCGTGTTGCATTCTCTATACTTACTCATTTGATCCTTTTAGTCGAGCTAAATGCACGCAGGTCGCCTTGTCTATTAAACTGGATTGATCCCTTCTGGCCTTCATCAATGCTGGAGGCAACCATACGGAATAAAGCCCAAAAGATGGGCCTAGTCTTCTGGGCCGGGCTAATTTATTGATGAATCAAATAAAATTAATTAAAATTCGTTATTACCCTTTCGTTTTTCATCATTTTACTTTACTACTGGCCTCACAACACGAGCACGGCGAAGAATCGATTAAATTTCTCAAATAAAAACGAAAGAAAAACAAGTGAAAGAGCATCGAATCTAGAGAAGTAGAGAGATGGCGAGGAGAGGGATCGGAGAAGAGGAGTACGATTATCTTTTCAAGGTCGTTTTGATTGGCGATTCGGGGGTTGGGAAATCCAATCTCTTATCTCGTTTCACGCGAAATGAGTTCTTGCTCGACTCCAAGTCTACCATTGGAGTTGAATTCGCCACGCGCACGCTTCAGGTCTCTATTTTTCCTTAAAGAATTGTTGGATTTTTGTTATTCTACTAGTCAGATTGTATGCCAAATTTAGTGCTACATTTTTATTTGTATTTTACCAAAGGGAGCATATCTGAGTTTAGTTACTAGATATTGGTCTCTATTTTTTCATTCTTTTGTAATTTAGGATGTTAATCTGTATTAACCTTTGATTGGATCTGGAAGGCGTACCTAATTTATGACTCTGGTAAATTTTCTGCATCTTGAAAATGCATGTCTGTCTCTAATTTATTGCATTGTGAATATTTTATTTGTATAGTGGTTGATAAGTGAATGTGTGATTGAGTGTTAAGTTAATTCAATTGTTAGTTTTATATATTCTCCTGCAATATTTGAGTTGAACTATGCTCGCATGAATATTATAGAAAGTACGTGAATGTGTGCTTCCATCTAATTTATGGATCTAGATCTACCTGTTGACCTACTGTTCAGCATTTCACTGTAATTTTATTTTATCCAATACGTGACATTATGGCAACATGTGATTAAACTTCAAATGCCCTTTAGTTGCTCTTTTAAAGAAAGGCAAAATTTCATATATATCCTTCAAAAACTTCAATATTACGCATTTTCCCCTCTAAATTCCAATATTACTATTTCCCCTCCAAACTTCAAAAACTCACAAATTTATCCATTTTATTGTTTTTATATTAAAACTCATTTTTTATTTGTAAAATACCAATTTTACCCTTAATTAAAAGCATAAAGTATGTACTATATTTTAAAAAATTGTCGATCTTATATTTAATCGGTTTCATAGGACAAATTGTTCATTTTGTATTCCTGGCGTATATACGATAACATTTGGGTATACGCTTGTGTGTATGCATGAGAAGTAGATAAATTAACAGTTTACTCTCAGAAACTGATCGAATATGAGACTGATAATTTTATTAAACAAGCTACATTTTGTATGCTTTTAATTAAGGATAAAATGGATATTTTGCATATTTAAAATTAGTTTGAATACAAAAAGACAATAAAATGGGTAAATTTGTGAGTTTTTGAGATTGAAGGGGAAAATATGTAATATCGAAATTTAAAGAGAGAAATACGAAATTTTGAAGTTTTTGAAGGATATACATGAAATTTCGCCTTAAAAAATATTATGACAGTCTTTGGAACAATCATAGCCATGGTTGCTTTAATAATGGTTACATAAAATTGTGCTAACTTCCCATCACTCATTTTTGTTGGAAATTTTCTTGTTTATCTACAAAATCTTGAATACCTTTCAATAGTCCTAACCCCCCCCACCACCACCCGGGTCCGAATTTTGCTATCGTGCAACACAAATCGGACGACCATAATTTATTGTGCTGGAAGCAATGAACGACCGTGATTTGATTCAGGGGGCTTATATTTTTAAAGTTTAGTTTGCACGAATTTTAATGCAATTGGATGATCCAGATTCCTTGCGTATCACATGCTGCGCGGCACTGGATTTGGTTTCCCCCCACCCAAACCACACACACACACAATGAGTTTCTCATTACCTTGTCAAGTATGCAAAAATTTCCCCACCTTTTTCTCCTTTTTTTCTTCGAAAAGTGCAATAACACCATGTTCCTCATTTGTTGAGAGTGTAACCAGGAGTAAACAAGTTTTCTTTTAATCTGTTTTTGTGCACTTGGATCAGGGCTTAGTTTTCAAGGAAACAAATTGTATTTGTGGATTTTGCAAGGGATCACATAGAGTTTCTTCCCTTTCCTTTTCGTGAGCTGATACCATTCCTTTGCAAAATTTCTAAAGGTAGAGGGAAGAACCATTAAAGTGCAGATATGGGACACGGCAGGTCAGGAAAGGTACAGAGCTATAACAAGTGCATACTACCGTGGGGCCCTTGGTGCACTTATTGTCTATGATGTCACCAAAGCAAGCTCATTTGAGAATGCCAGTCGGTGGCTGAAGGAGCTCAGAGACCATGCAGACTCCAACATTGTTATCATGCTAATAGGTATGGCCTGTTTGGTCGGTGGCATGGTAATACATATATCTCAATAACATTGTTGAATATGAGCCAAGGATAAGTATATTGTGTATGAAAGAGGTTAATATAATTTTGAATTTAAGTCACATGGTGAACTGGTATTGCTGCTGATAGTGGAGCTCCACAAGCAGCAAAGGAGCATTATTTAATATCATTTTGTTGCCAATGTGAGTCTGGTATAAAGTGCTCACTCTATGGTACCAGCCTGAAGTAGTTAGTAACAAATACATCCAAGTGCTCAATCTGCTCAAAGTAGCAAGCTGTATATCGTTGATCCTCTAAACAACTCAATTGATACAGCTTCCAAAAATCTCCTTGAAAGTTCAATCTTTGGAACTGCACTGTATAGTACGTAAAATGCATAAGGCAGACAAGATCAACCAAAAGCACCTTCCAGTTCAAGGGAAAATTGTGACTTCTGCAATGCGCCTTCCAACCACCCTAGTCAAGCAGTGTGGTTTCCACTGCAAATTAAAAAAAAAAAAAATTGTGCCTCTTTGCAAAAAAATAAATAAATAAATAAACACAGAAAAGACGTGTAGTCATTTTTCTCAGCTGAAATTGAATTTTTCATTACAGGTAACAAGACCGACCTGAAGCACCTACGCACAGTGGCAACAGAAGATGCACAGGGATTTGTGGAGACAGAAGGCTTGTCTTTTATCGAGACTTCAGCTCTCGAGGCCATTAATGTGGAGAAAGCATTTCAGCTTATTTTGGCCGAGATCTATAGGATTGTAAGCAAGAAGAATGTTTCCACTGAAGAAGGTGGAAGTTCATCAATTGCTGTCAAAGAGGGGAAAACAATCAACGTTGCTGATGATGGGAGCGGTGGCAAGCAGTGTTGTTCAACATAGTTTTTTCGGCTGTTATTCAACAAATTGTATGGATTAGTAGTGTGTCAGATGTTTAGATGGGGAAATGCTTAAGGGGTCAAAGTGCAGTTCCCTGTTATTAGATTTGTTTACATTGTGTTTCTTCTAATGAAGTTTTGGTGTTGAGAGATTGTTTGTTTTTGCATCTTTCAGTATGATAGTGGTATATCTGTAGAATAAATCATATTAATATTCCTCCAAGAGTAAACTGTCAGTTTCCATTATTCATATCCTGTTTTCAAGAAATAAACAGGAATATCATGAAGTATGGGGCATTACAACACTTTTCAAAGTCTGAGATTGGCCGTTCGTTACATTTTGCTCTAATGGAATCAGAACTTCAGGAATTTTGCTCATTACATCGACCAAAAAATATCGAAGGTTGTGTGAATGGAAGCTAATAAGGTTCCAATTTGAGTTCATAATTCATAAGCTAAAATCATTTTTTTAGCTAAGACAGAACTTGCCAACTTTTATTTCTTTGTAGGGAATTTAGGTGTCATATGACAAATATAAAACCCAAAAGAATTATTTAGGCAAATAAATATTGTATTTACATTTATAATAGCTAAATCATATGTTTTAAGATAAATAAAAAATTTGTTTTATTTATTGCTTTCGAAGCATCAAAATTTTCAAAAACATCATGCATAATAACGAAAACATAATAAATCAAAAGTAGAACAAAAAACATAATGAACTTATCATATAAATCATAAGTATTTGACTGTTATGCATGTTATTATATGCACAATAACAAAAACAACATGCATAATAACGAAAACAATATGCATCATAAGTAAAACAATTTTTCGTTGGAACTCAATTTGACGTGTCCAGTGGGTATCGATGACGGGATCAAAGTTGGGATCGGCGGAACATTTTCCATTTTGAATTTCTTTACTATTTTCTAGAGAGGTCGAAAAACATTCATATCAGATGATTCAGAGATCGTTAGATTAACACCCCTTTACAAAAAATTTAAAAAATGTAAAATTCGATCTCTAAGAAGAATTTAATAAGAAGATCAAGTTTAACGATTTGGATCGATCGTTTGAACTTTCAAATCCAAAATATAACTACGAAGTACAACGTGTTTGGTGTTTTGTGGAAGCCTCATTCTTGATAGAATAGTATATTATTATAAAGACTTTGTTATTGTTTTCATTGTAATACATGTAAGCAATTACTAATGTGTGTAGCATAGATTAAAAAATCGAGGAGAGTTTATTAGGAACTATTCGTTATCACTGTAGCTAAATATGTTCAATCTATAGGTAAAGTTAAATATATATAATGAGGAGTTGCTACATTAAGAAAAATCAAAGAAAAACAAAAACGTGGACGGCAGGATTCGAACCTGCGCGGGCAGAGCCCACATGATTTCTAGTCATGCCCGATAACCACTCCGGCACGTCCACTTGGTTGTTTACTTTCAAGTTTCAAACCTTTTATTTTTTATGACTACTCTGCTCTCCTCCCATCTGCTCCGGCTCTTTCGGAGACCATTTGATTTTGGAAGACGTTTCTGATCTTCTTTCCATAAACGGGTCCGAATCTGCTGCTTGTTTCGATCCGACCGCTCGATCGTCACGGACGGCTGTGATTTGATTCAGGGGGCAGATGCTTGGCCGTTAGATGAGTTTTGAACGGTACAGATCGAAACAAGCAGGGATTTACGAGCAGGAGGAGATCCGGTTCCTCCATAAACTCCTCTCTCCTCGGCAATGGCTATCTACTTCAATTAATTTGGTCAGGTTTCCTGTTCTTTTAACTGCTGCTCTGCTCCAAGCTTCCAACTAAGGAAGCTCGCATCCATGTCAGAACAAGACTCCAAAGGTCTTCACACTTCCTTTCCCTTTTTGTATCATTAAGTTCCGTATTAATTCCCTTTTTAACCTTGATTTCTAATTTTATTGTTCTATTGCTCAAATTCATTGAACTTGCTGTGTGTAGGCATCCTCGAATTTATGTCAAAATCCTGTAACTTTCTAATTTGATATGGATAATTAGATGCTTTATTCTGCAATTGAAAAGATTGGTCTTCAATTGTTGGTTTCAGATCAGACCGCTGAATCAATCCAATTTCAAAAGCCAGATACTTCGGTAGAGCCAGAGGGGATTAGAATCAAAATTTTGTTCTTTGCAAGGGCTAAAGATATAACCGGAACAACTAATTTAACTGTTGAAATTCCGTTTGGTAGCACAGCTGGGGAATGTATGAATTACCTGTTGAAGCAATTCCCCAAACTAGAGGAAATTTACAACTCAATGGTTCTGGCACTAAATGAGGAATATGCACCTGAAACAACTATCTTGAAGACTGGAGATGAGTTGGCGATAATTCCTCCAATTAGTGGGGGTTAAGAAAATTATTAGGGAAATATAATATTCTTTTTGGGTGGTGGGTTTAGTTAATAAAGTTATAATAATTATCTGTACAAGATTATGGAATAATATCTGACAATTATGATCATTTATGATTGTTAATTTTCTCTGCTACTTGTGCTTGCATGATTAATTCAAATTGAACGAAAAAGGTCAATTGGTAATTGTTTTTTCCTTTCTGTCCTCCTCTTTTGGACTAGCTCATGGAAATTAAGTTGTTTTGATGCAAGTCAAGAACAAGTTTTTTGAAATAATAGTTTTGTAACATTAAGTTGGAGTCTATTGCAGAACATAGTTGACAATTTTAGAATATCTGATGAAGATAGATTCAACATAATATTTTGTTCAAAATAGGAAGTTCATGAATTATTCATTTATAATAGAAAGTTGATCAAGCAGTGGCTTCGCATTAGAATAACCAATTTTACAGAAGAGATGAGGACTCAATTTTATTGTTGGGGCTGATTTTGTGGTATGTCTTTCTTGGTACTTGATCAAGATTTAATCTTGAAACTGTTAACAATATGAAGCTGCAAAGAGACTTGTTCTGTAGATGATATTTTGGGTTTATTTGGTTATTGGTATTTATACTGGTACCGTTCTGAATAGTAATCTTATGAACTAACTGGTACATGCTTCTCTGGGGGAAAACAGTGGCTAAGATACATAAGAAGTATAGGGAACTTATAGCTGTTGCTGTACAATATATTGTTCAAATACGGAATCTGCTAAAGCCATTTAGATAAGAAGAAGAAAAGAAAAAAAGGCGCAAAAATGTTTCTACAAGGCATTCAAGCATCCATAAATGGCAATTAGTGTGCCTCTAGTTTACTTGACTAGTCACTTGTACAATAGCCCATGGATTTGCTTCACCTCCAGTAGGTAAAATTTTGATCACTGGTATCCGTCGTACCACTGACAATGTTTGGTTGAGTTGCACAGTGCTAGCCAGAAATTGGGCCTCTTTCTGCATAAATTTATAAAGAATGTTTAGGATAAAGAAAATATGTGTTGATGTAATCCATGGTTAACCATTGCATATGGCCTATTGCCAAGTTGCTTATTCAGTATTTATGATAATATTGTCCGGCTGAAAAATTGAGAGATACAAGCCCAATTATAAAGGTTTTGCATCACTGAGTAACATATCACCTATTGGAAGAAAATTTTCTAAAATTACAATCAGGATATCATTATTTATCCTTGCAGTAAATTAAAGCACCTTAAATTAGCTTAAAAAACAATAACTAGTACTCAATGAAATCCACTGGACTGTTACCCACAGAGATGAAGCATTAGAGTAGCACAATGTCAACGGGAAAAACAAGAGTACTTGTCAGGTTTAATGTAGCAACTAAAATAGGTCAGGGTGGTTCAGCACATGACAAAATACCAGTATATGTCAGTTTGTTCAAACTTGTGACCAGAAAATACAGCACCTCAATTAGATGCCACTATCAGTCCAACTATTCAATGTATGAACTAGGAAAACATATAGTTACACAAATGAAGTGCTATTTGCTAGTTGCTACTAGGAAATTTGGTCTTAGATAACATGTTGTTGGCTTGTCAGTGACTGAAACTTAGCACATACCTGCCTACTGAAGTTGACAGGTTTTCTCTTTCGAAGTACAACAAAACTGATCATGGCCGCAGCTGCCGACACGCACCAAAACGGCTTACAACTCATTCCAGCAACACCGGAATACTTGAACAAGTTATCCAACTGAGACTTCCACCAGATAACTGGCCACAGTTTCTTTCTATCTGTTGCCTCCTCACCAACCGAGTTAGTGTCCTGATCAGAGACGATCCCGTCTCCTTCTGTTTCAGAAGATTCATGTTCTCTGTTGGGTAGTAACAAGTGGTTATGCCTCAGTTGTTCTGGCTCTTTGTAATAATCAAGGAGAGGAGAACTATCAATTGTATTGTTTAGTTTCCCTTCTCCAAGAGGTGTCTGGGTGGTGGGGTCAAGAGAGAAGTAGTCTTGGTTGAAGCTGGCTTGGATAATTTCCCAGTCATCAACAGCATCCATTGCCTGTGCCATGAGAGAGTTGGAGCTTGATCTTTTTTTTTTTTCTATGAAGGAGAATAAATAAAATGAGTGTGATGCTGGATAAAATTAAGGAGATATTATTACAGAGATATTTTTTCCGGTGGGGACGGTTGAAGTCTCTAGTTACGTGTTTAGGTATACGCTTTTATCTCCCGAGCAAATCATCTTTTGGGCATCTGGATGAGATGTTTATAATTTATTGTAATCACAAGTTTGGCTGGATTGTTTGGCAAGAAAGTTTTAAACGAATTTTGTTAAATAAATACTTGATGTTATCTAAAAAAATATTTTTTGATTTAGTGATTAAGAGCAATTCATAAAAAAAAATGGAAGGTTTCAAATTCAGCATCTCTGAGAAATTTTAGTATAACTCGAAGCAAATATCCGCTTCTTTTCAAAAAAAAAAAAAAAAACACTATCGCAATGAAACGAGACCTGACGATGATAGCTTATCCAATAATATGAATATCCTTTTACGGAATCGTATCTTCCGCATTCATTTTTTATGAGTGTTCTCTGCATTCGTTAATCTGAATCGTCCGATTAGATATGACGGCTGACCGTCAATTAATGATTCAGATGATTTCTGTATTACAAAATCAGATCCGTTAAAATCTAATCGAACAGTACAGATTAACATATGCATAGAGCATTAATAAAAATGAGTGCAGAAAATGTCGTTTCATCCTTTCACTCACATCGTCACGTACTCACGTACACTTTTTAAAGGAAAATAAAAATAGTATATCAATTTGTAACATCGAGCAAAGTTTCAACGACTTGTGTTGTTTAAAGTTAAACAACTTTTAGAAATCAAATTCTTGCGATATTCTAAGTAGGATGGTATCATTCTTAGTGTCCACATAATTATTCTTACATATCGCACATCATTTTGTTTGTGCTGAGTGATATATTTCCAAACTAAATTTTGATTTTGATATTTTAGATGCATAAAAGCTAGTTTTCGCATGCAATGGAAGATCTAGACAAACTTCTATTTTTTTTTACAGATAGAGTTGCTAATGGATGGGCTCTAGTCCATATTCAGCTCAATCCGCTAATAAAGAGTTGAAGTCCATGATCAAATCATGATTATAATTATCTACTAATGTCCAGTCCATGTCCAGTTTATCTTGTAATCGAATAATGTTCACTATTTGTTCATAAGCTAAACATGCGGACCTGATTCTATACACTACAGTGCACAGTCCTCTTTAAATGGAAACTCTTTCATCACTGTATTGAATAACTTGAGGTTTTTTTTTGTGAGAATAACTTAGTTCTCTCTTTGTAAAAGAGAGATTTAGAACTTGGTTCATCTATTGAGATGTTTGAAAATATTTTCATTTAATTTTACATTGAGCTAGCAATTAGTCCACAATTTGTTCATAATTTGTCTACAATTAGTCCAATTCAGTTTTAGCAATTGAACTTGGACTGAAATTCAACCAAGACCAAGAAATAGTCCATTCCATAAATGTTCAATAGTGTCCAGTCCATTTTGTCCATGAACCGACCTATTCATTAGCAGCCCTATTTACAGATAATTGTCCTCCTATCACAAATTATCCAGTCAATCCCCAACTGAAAAAGATTTGACAGGTAGTTAGACATTCTAATGGATATGGATGGCGTTGAGCGTCATAACTTTCCGAACTAATTTTCAGCGAATATGTGATAATAGTTACTGGACTAATTGTTACTGAACGAAATGGTTATATCAAGCAACTCAAGTAGTAATAGTTAGATCAAGTGGTAATATAGTTATTGAACTAAGAGCATCTACGTCACTGAAACTCTTGGAGTTTCTAATCTGATGTGGCAATTTCTAAATGAGTTTCAGGAATGTAGATGAGTTTCTTATTTAGAAATTTTGTTCTATTTAGCAACTTTTCTTTAGAGTTTATAAACTCTAACATGGCTTAATTATTGGTTAGAATTGATCGGTCTCTCACATCGATGGTAGTATTTGCTGACGTGGCAATTAAGAAACTCTAACTTTTAAGTTTCAGAGATGGAGAATTTAGAAACTAAAGAAATATTAAATTTCCAAAACTAATGTGGTAATAATTTAGAAACTCCAAGAGTTTCAGAGATGGAGATGCTCTAAGTGTTCATACCAATACCTCAAGTGATAATAGTTATAGAAAAAAAAGTGGTCATACTAATAATATCAAGTGGTAAGAGCATCTACATTGGTAATTGTTTAACAATTGCTTATGCTTATGTGTCAATTGTTTTGTAATTGTTGGGTTGTATGGCTATTGCTTATTAAGCAATTATGGAAAATAATTGCTTATTTAGCAATTATGGCTATTCTTTTTTTGAAGATGAGTTGGCCAAATATTTAATTCTTATTGGTCAAGTGTTTAATTTTCAATTGTTTGCTTGATTGTATCAATGTAAAAATGAATTGCTTAATTTCTAAAATTTCTACAATTACTATTTAGCAATTAATTTCAATTGCTCTATTGGAGATGCTCTAATAATTATTGAACAAAGTGGTCATACCAATAACATCAGTAGTAATAGTTATGGAACAAAGCAGTCATACTAATAACGATCAAAATAGTCATACCAATAACATCAAGTGATAATAGTTACATAGCGAATGTAGTAATATTTATAACATTTAAGTTTCACATTCAATGAATGTGGGCTTTGAATGTGGGCATCACAAAACGTCCTAACTTATCTGCATTGACATTAGTGATAATAGTTATTGAACAAAGTAGTTATACCAATAACTACGAGTGGTAATATTTATAATGTTTGGAGGTTCACATTTAGATAAATGCGAGCATTGAACGTGAGCGAGACAAAACGTAACTTCTGCGAACTGACATTGATGGTAGTAGTTATTGAAAGAAGTGGTTATATAAATGACTTTCAGTGGCAATAGTTACATAGTGAAAGTGATAATATTTATAACATTTGAAGGTCCATGTTCAGATGAATTAGTCGCTGAACTTTTCGAGCTGACTTTCATCAAACAAGTGACAATAATTATCCAACAAAGTAATAATACATAACACATAAAATGTTAGTAGTTGCATAGTGAGAATTGTTAATATTTACAATGTTTTAGTTCACAAAACAAAATATTAGACCTATGAAAAATGAGAAAAGCATTAGATGGCAATAGTGGAACAATAAAGTAGTAATATCAATAATACAATGTGATAATAGTTGAACAATGAAATACTAATACCAATATCTAAAAGCGATAGTAGTTGAACAGTGAAGTAGTAATATCAATAATATAAAGTGAAAATAATGAAATATTAAAGTAGTACAAATAATATTTCAAATAAATAATAGTTGAACAATAAAATAGAAATACAGCAATAAAAAGTTTTAATAGATTAACAATGAAGTAGTAATACCATTGATCCAAATTGATACTATTTGAACAATTAAGTAATAATATCAATAATATAAAGTAATAATAGTTAAACAGTAAAATAATAAAGTAAATATTATCAATTATAATCTAATTATAAATTAAATATTAACACCAATTAACTAAGTATTGTATCTTTGTAAAGTAGGTATTATCACTTATTATATCTATAATATGATATATGATTAGTATATATTGTATTATACATAATTTTCATAATCTATATGGTATGTATGACGTCTCATATAATTCATTAATCGTTAAATCCAACAGAATATAAACAAAAATTTTCCCTTGACAAAAATTCTAGATCTCAACCTTCTAATGAAAAATTTTGTATTTGCCCTCGATTTAATTTAATGATTGTATGAAAAAAATCGAAGACTTGAATGAGATATACATATTAAAAAGTTAATGGATAAATATGAAACAATAATGAGTTGAAGGATAAATATTATAGGGTGATGCTAATAGTCCCCCTTAACTATCTCCCTCTTCCCTCCCCCTCGCTAGAAGACAAAAGCAATCAATGCTCTGCTCTGTCTGTTATGTCCGCTCTCCTGCATGTCTTTATATTTAGGTCTGAAGTCTTTATATTTAAATTTGCAACAAAATTGTTACGTCCGCCCTGTCGCTCTCAAGTCTTTATATTATTGCAAGTCTTTATATTAGAAATTTTGCAGTTATTTTTCAGCAAATCTAAATATAAAGACTTGCAATTTTTGCAAACGCTCCAGTTTCGCTATGCTCCGTCTGCTTTGTCTGCTTTGTCAGCTTTTCTGCATGTCTTTATATTTAGAACTGAAGTATTTATATTACTGCAAGTCTTTATATTAGAAAACTTTGCAGCAGTTTATCAGTAAATTTAAATATAAAGACTTGTGAATAACAATATATAGACAATATTGTCCTAATATAAAGACATACAATAATTATGCTGCAAGTTTTTATATTCGAAATTTTGCAACAATTTTGTTGAGAATTTAAATATAAAGACTTTAAATCTAAATATAAAGACATGCTTTGAGCGGACAGAGCAGAGCGGACAAATCATAGTATTAATTATTTTTGTTTTCTAGTGAGAGGCATGTAAGGAGGACGGTTAAGAGAAGACCTTATATTTACTAAATATTATATGGGAAATTTTTGGAAATGCCACTCTAGAACTTGAAATTTGTCAAAATGCCACTAAAAAAACAGTATTAGTCAAAATGCCATTAAAACTCAATCCCAATTTTAGTTATGCCATTACTGATATTTAACCTCAACTAAAAACTACCCATTTTTTTAAATGGCCAAAATGCCCCTGGCAGAATTTGTTTTTTACTGATCGATTGGAAATATTTGATTAGACTCGATGGATTGGAACGAGTCGATAGAACATATCGATTCCATCTGCCTTCGACAACACTCAACATGATTTAGAGTTCATCGTCTCCAGGTGAAATCGCCACCTTCCCTCCGCTAAGAGCCCTCCGCCACTGCCACCTTCCTTTCGCTTCGTCTCCAGATCAATCTCTAGGTCTCCACCTTCCCTCCGCTCTGTCGCTCCGTCCCTTCCACTCGATAGACTCAGCATCGACGTCTCTAGGTGAAATCGCCGGTATCGACCAATTGAACTCTTCTAGTCAATTTAACTCTTCTAGGTGAAATCGCTGAATTTAACTCTTCAAGGTATTGTAGAAGCGCTCACATCAAATATTCTTTTGTCATATTTGGTCTTAGATTATCGACCAATATGCTGTCAATTTTTTGTTGTCAAATGTTGTCAATTTTTATTCATGACATAAACTCAATTTAGCTTAGTACCATAATTGACCACTAGAACTTGCAGTGTTTTTTATCAGGTTTTGTTTTCAAAATTGCAGAATAATTGTCGATTCTGGCAGTGGAGAAAGATTACGAGGTGTATCTTTGTAACATCGGTGTAATTGGAATGCAAATTTCTCATACTGGTAAAGCTACTCGATTGTGCTCCATTCTCTATGTTTTTTTGCAATGAGAATTTTCTGATATCTTCTTGTTATTATGCACAAATGTCAGAATTTCAAATATGAAACATGAGAATCCATTATTCTTTTTTGCATTTCTAATACTTGCTTATGTAACATGCATGTTACCTACCATGTTACCATTGTTTAATTCTTTCTCTGACATCTCACAAATTAAATTTTTCAGGAAGAGGTTTATTTGCCAGTTTATAAGGAACTAGAGCCAACAGTACAACCAGACACAACCTATTACAAGGGTCTGGTGCAATTATCAGTTTCCATATCTCACTTTAAACTATATCAACTCATGCTATTTTTATCCAACTATTGAACTGGTACTAAGAATAGGCATGTACTAGTATTTAATCAATTTCCATAACAATTGGTACATATACCGGAATATACTGGCAAAAACAGTATGCAAATTCAGCTTTTCTTTCTGTATCATCTGAACGTTATTTCTGAGTTAAGATGTTTATTTTGGCATACTTCTCAGATAGTATTAGGGGATAGAAGCGAGCAGAAGGCATTTAAGTACACTGGAATAACAAGCTTCAATCCAGGCTCATTCTCTAGGGATCGTACATTTGCCGCATATCGACCATGAAACAAGGATGTCAAACTTTTTGGCCTTGAAAGTTAATTTATCGAACTTCTATATAAGATGATTAACTTGATACGACTGGTTTACCTAGTCTCGAGTTTTCTGCATTTATGTTTGTATTTTGTAACTTATTTTGCTATTTGTTGCTTACCATGTATGCCATTTTGAAAGGAAATAATTAAATGCATTATTTTAGTTGTATTTATGAAAGTTGCTTACTTTTTAAGCTTGTTATGTTTCAAATGATATATACCTTCCAGTTAACATTAATCCTGATGGTAACATTGTACATTATCCAACTTATACTAAAATTTGGATGCTTGTCATGCTGTCACCATTCACTGCAATGCAAACTAATAATAAAAGACCTATGTTTGTAAAGCACTTTACTATATTTGTAAACATGTATAACAATTCAAGAAGTTTTTCAAAGATAATCATCACAACATCACAAGCAACAACATAACCTAAATAATCGATTAACCAATCCAAATAAATTGTGAGGCTCCAAATTACAATCACATTCTTGACCAATCCAAATAATCTTTATTCTTCAACATATCAATCCACCTATTTGGTATGGTCATTACCGACTGATGCACCAAATCATTTGCTAGCATCAAATACAGAACTGCATCAACGTTGGTACCAAAGATAAGATACTCTGCATAATTCCAACAAAACCCAACATTAATACAAATAAAAGTTGGATTAGAATCTTATCACTTTTATAATACAAAAGATAAAATGAAATTATGGAGAACTAACAGTAACACCTAAAATTATGGAGAACTAACACCTAAAATGTAACAGAAATAATCCTATTAGGAAGAAAATTATAAAAACTTGTTCACAATATGTATTTGTTGAACTAACAGTAACATGCATAAAGAACACCAAACAATGAATTTCTTATTGAAATTCCATTCTTAGTCCAAATAATTTCTAACCTACACCATATCCAGTATAGCACCACCTGCAACAACTACTAAATGGACACCTGATTTAACAGTATAAAGAACTTGTTTGTACCAATATAATCAGCAAGAATAATTAGCAATTAAAATAGTATTCAAAGAAATCAACAATTAAAACAATACTCACAGCAATTAGAAATTGTCTGATGGTGAAGCTGATATGGAGAAGGGGCAGAGGCGAGGCGATTAGAGAGGGGTGAAGGTGAGTGGAAAGGGCGACGCGAGCAGACTCTCCTTTCCTCTCTCTAATAGGAACTAGGGTTTTGATAGGAGAAAACATGTCAAGTGGGAAGGGTTTTGGGTTGCACGAGTCAGACCTGTTGGATCGATCATTTGTTTAGTGGTTCGATTTCTATCCGGAAAAAAACTATGACAGGAATATAATTGGTATTAAGGAAGTTTAGAATTTTAAAATTGAATTAAAAAAAGAATAATGGCATAAAAAAATTTGGTTCATGATTTTAATGACATTTTGACAAATATGAAATTTCTGGTGCCATTTTGACAATTACAAATTTTCTTAGTGGCATTTTGAAAATTTTCTCATATTATATTATTAAGCTTTTTATTTATTCCTTCCTTTCCATTTAGACCCTTCCAGCGCTTCTAGTCTCTTTTACAGTTTTACCAGCACCAAAACGGCAAACCCTCTTTTCATCGTGACGAACTGCCATTATTTCGCTCAAAAACAAAGCAGCAAAAAAGAGGTGGAGAAAGAAAAATGGATTCTTCGAACCTAGCTTCGCTAAAAGAGGAAGGATCGGAAGAACTTGTAGAATCATCTTCAGCGTTCTCTCCATCTAATGTCCCGCCTCGACCCGCAACACAGTATACTATTTTCTTTTCTTTTTAGTATCCTGATCTGCTTTTACATAATTGATCCTCTTCGGTTGTTTGAATGGAAATGGGCTTCAATTTACTCTGTTAGGATTATTAAATTGTTCGAGTCATGGTTTTGTTAGACTGATCCCCTTGTGTACTTTAGTTAATTTAATAAAAATGATAAGCTATGATTTATCTCAACTTTGAGTGATTTTAGTAAAAGAAACAGTTTATCATACATACTGTGCTTGATCTGTTCTGGTAATGCTGGTGGATAGATACCATACTGGTTGAGGCCTGAGTAACCTGACCAGCATGATACTGAAATGCATTCACAAATTAGAAATGTGCAGCTTAACATTTAATTTCGTTTCAAATCATTCTACATTCCTTTTTCTTATTTTCTTCACAGTCATTCTCTTGAAAAATATTCACCATTAGACTGGCAAGGATTTTTTGAGAAAGAAGAAGACATTGCAATTCCAGGAACAAATGATGTAAGTCTAAAGTTATCTACATTTATCTCTGATAATTTTTTGAATTGAATAAAACTAAATGTAATATAATTAATGTAGCATATGTTGTTTGTCTTATTTATTTATTTATTTATTCAGGTTTTCCACATATATACAGCTGGCTCAGAAGGACCAGTAGTCTTGTGTCTTCATGGAGGTGGTTATTCTGGGTATGCACAATCATTTCTGCTCATAGAACTTAAAACCAAACAGATCTAAATTTAAGAAAACTAATTTTTTTTATTTGGACCAGACTTTCTTTCGGATTAGCAGCGAGTAAACTAAAAGAAAAGGCCCGTATTGTTGCTATGGATTTTCGAGGCCATGGCAAAAGCTCCACTGCGAATGATCTAGACCTATCTATTGAAGTAAAATTTACTTCTTACGAGTTAAAATTCAGCAATTGTTTGCTTTCACTGATATGTTTGGTATGCTTTTATCTAACTTTTGCTTTTTTTTATGCTGTAATTATGTTTTCACCTTTCAGACATTATGCAATGATGTTATTGCTCTTATCAAGGCAATGCATGGAGATTCTCCACCTGCACTAATACTTGTTGGTCACAGGTCTTTATTATATTTTGTCTTTCATATTTATACTTCATGACCTGATAATTTTTTTTGGAACCACAAATATATAAATATGAGCTTTCTTGTGTTTCCTCAGCATGGGTGGTTCAGTGGCTGTGCATGTTGCAGCAAAGAAAGCTATTTCTAGTATTCATGGTCTCGTAGTTGTCGATGTTGTTGAGGTCACTCTCTCTCCCCTCTCTCCTTTGCTCTCCCCCATCTTTATGCACTAATGGCCTAAGGGGTAAATTTGGAACAGGGAACAGCAATGGCATCATTGGTTCATATGCAAAAGATCCTATCTAGTAGAGCTCAACATTTTCCTTCTATTGAAAAAGCGGTACATACTTTTTAAAACTTGTTGATCTGCTTTTTGTTGTGAAAACAGAATAATTCTGGCTGCAATTTAATAGCTAGTTTATGTTGCAATATAGTTACTCGACAATTTCCAGATAATCTAATCTGGAGAAATTTGTTCTGCCAAAATCTGATTGTCTAATGTTTTTTTTGTACAACTTTTCTGACTCAATATGTATGTCAGTTGTCATATTTAATTCCATCTATATACTGACACCGTCATGCTGCTCTTGATTTTGTTTTACAAGATTGAATGGAGTGTGAAAGGAGACCCGTTAAGAAATGTGGAGTCAGCCCGCCTGTCAGTTCCATCTACAATAAAGTATGACGAGTCAAGAAATTGGTGAGCATTATTAGTTTCTCCAATCTCTTGTTTATGGACAAATGTAAATTTCTGTAATTACTTGACATGACAATGTATATAATGCAGTTATACATACCGAACTCCTCTTGAAAAGTCCGAGAGTTATTGGAAAGGCTGGTGAGTATGTCTTTAATAGCAATTCTTTCAATGCTTTTTTTTTTTCTTTTCTTTTGAGGTACAAAACACCTCATGTTCCAATTTTGAAGTTCCTTGTGAAATTTTGAATAATTTTCTTATTTCTTTTTTCAGTGTATAGTGCCTTCTTAACCTTTTTTTTCCTTTCTTGTATTAGGTATGAAGGCCTGTCAGAGAAATTCTTATCTTGTCCTGTACCGAAGCTTTTGCTTCTTGCTGGTACCGACAGACTAGACAGGTTCCCTTCAATTATCATCCTCAATTACATATCACCTTAAACTATTTGTTTTTCACCTGTCAGGTTTGGTTTTCTCCAAATTTTTTAGTGACATTTCTTGTTCTTGTATGGCAGAACTCTGACAATCGGTCAAATGCAAGGGAAGTTTCAGATGGTCGTCGTGCGCCACACTGGCCATGCTATCCAGGTTTTTTAAGTTTCCAAGTTGTGTCATAACCCATAACAGTGCTTAAATTTATGGAGTAATTCAGAAAACCTGAACTTCTCTAATGTTGTTCTTTAACAGGAAAATGTCCCAGAGGAATTTGTTTCGCTTATATTGGACTTCATTTCACACAACAGAATAGGCCCTCATGGTGTTGAGGTTGGTGTAGTTTTCTATTTTATTTTAAATTTTTTTAAATTTTACCAAAAGCAAAAGAGGAGACAATGATAGACGCTGAATACTGTACTTGTTCAACTTATTTAAATCAGTTGGCACAAATATCCTCGTGGATAAGAAACGAAGCTTAACTTGCACCAATCCTTGGATTAAATATTTTGTAAAAAAATCAAATTTTGTTGTTAACCTGTTGGGTGCCGTTTCATTTTTTCAGATACCTGGAATTCAGAGCTGGAAGCACTAAATTGACTATGCAATCCCCTGTAAACTTTTGATTGGGAGAATTATTGATTATATACTTTTTATTCAATTTTGTTTTGGCTTTTATGGAGTATTGTGTTCACATATTATATTTTATCTCATGTCTATGGATGTGTACGCCACATAATAGAAACAGGACCAAGGCAGAAAATTTAATTCGAAGTAATGTCCCTGCTTCAATGCTGTACTCAAATTTTCTAGACTGAAATTGAGATTTACTTATTTCAGTTAAGCGAGATTTTAGCTGTGAACTAGTGTAGTAGATGTGTTATTGCATGGTATGTTTATAGAGCCCACAATCTCCCTATTGAGTCAGATTTTAGCTGTGAATCCAGTTCGTAATAAGCCGGATTGGTTGTAGACTTGATAGTATTAGTCAATCGTGACCCTTACAAAATCTTCCCATAATCCCATCATCGCAATCGAATTGCACACAACTCTGATGAATACCACAGGAGGAATAAAGCTTAGTGAACCAGATAGTGAGAATATAGTGCCTGTATTAGCACCACAGAGAACTACAAAAACAAGCATAATGGCACATTATTGGTACGCACAATTCCAGTGAACATAGAATGTTTGGAGTTGTTCATTGTTCAAATTTTATGCATTGCAGGGTTAGCCATTTTTCATCATTCTACAGAGTTAAATCCACATCTTTTTTTCCTAGCAACAAAAATATCAACTCTATTGTGAGCAAAATTAGAACTAAATTTTGTGAGCGATGATAGTTGGCAACTCTTACCAGGCAGCAATGGTAAATCAAACACTGCACTAACCAAGCTTATCTACTGAATATGTCAGTACAGAAATTATTATTGAGGTTAGAAACAAGGATAGGATCTCTTATGTTAACTCAAATTAAATTTTGCAGCCAATACACTTGAGGTTTTAAAAGGTATAATGGCACCAATCAAGATTAAGATGAGCCTCATGAAAGTTGCCTTGAGAACAACAATTGTTTTTTTTTAAACTGAGACTTAAAAAATTGACTCTAAGTCTCCGCTTACTAACAAGCAGTCAAATAAATTTATTTTCCCAAACAATTTGCCACAACAGGCATTTCCTAAATATAAAACTTCACTGTAATTATATATATGCCGAACTCATGCAGTAGACTCTTTGAGATAAGCAATCAAATCAGCTCGTTCCTGCGGTTTCTTCAGACCAGGGAACACCATCTTGGTTCCAGGAATATACTGCACAAAGGCAAAAAGGTAAGAATGTACTATTTACACAGAAGAACAACTGCTGTATCATTGTATTTCCTCACACAGAAATATCCTTGCAAAAAAAATGCCTGATCTTATATCACTCCTTTCCTCTATACACATTCTAAAATAAACCATGTTCATCCCAAGCACTAGACCAAAATGATACAGGGCACCTTTGAAGATCAAGGGACTGACATGAACTAACACAATTACTGTGGTACACAGAAATATCCTTGCAAAAAAAATGCCTGATCTTTTAACTCCTTTCCTCTATACACATTCTAAAATAAACCATGTTCATCCCAAGCACTAGACCAAGATGATACAGGGCACCTTTGAAGATCAAGGGACTGTCATGAACTAACACAATTACTGTGGTACATAGGGGCACTAGTTCTGGTTTTTGAAGAGAACTTGTAATATTATAGGAGTCAGTATCAGTATGCATAAAGTAAAACCCTACCAAACCTCAATTATATGGTACTTGTGCAATACAACTCAAAAAGAGACAATGAAAACAAAGCCTAACATAAGAGCCCTATGTCTTTTCATGTTAATTTATACAGTATAATGATACATGCTCGACTCTTTATAGCATATTATAGATTTATAGATGCTATAAACTAGTCTAAAGAGGTAACAACAAACCTTTTTGGGATTGAGAAGGTAGTCATACAAGGTCTTTTCCTCCCATATCACAGCCATATTTTTGTTTGCTGCTGAATACGAGTAACCAGGTGTGGTACCAGATTGCCTTCCGAATAGCCCATTCAAATTAGGACCTGCATTTAAAGGGCACCAAAACATAGAAATTATGAATATTCAGGACTCACTCAACATAGGTAAATAGTTTCATTCCAAGGCAAAGCTTATAGATCTTTTGCATTTGCATCCGGAATCCTAGAAATTAAGCTACCAGGCACACAGGGGCGGATGCAGCATAGCCCGGGGGGGCAAGTGCCCCCCCCCCTAGAATTTTTTTTTTTTTGCAAAATAACCTTACGTATTTGTACGATTTGTCAAAAATTTTGCAAAAAAAACCATGTATATTTCAAAATCTGCATAATTTTGCACCCCCCCCCCCCCCCCCAACTGAAAAAATTTATAAATCTTGCCCCGGAATCCTGGATCGGCCTCTGGGCACAATTATATGTCTGGAAATTTGTTATGGAGTAATTATTTCCATTGACCTTGTGCTCATTTATCTTCACAATGATACATTAATATTGGTATTATATAGGATTGTAGATGGAGAAATAAGAAATTGAGAGAATTTTGAAGGGCTCATCAACTAGAATGTTAAGAATAGACAAGCATAGTTGATTTCATATTCGATTTTCCAGATCCATCCAAAAACTCCGTATCAGCTGCATCTAATACAGCTCACAAATTCAAGCAACAACGAGGCAGCATGCAATCAACCATTGGTCAAACTTCTCAAACATACGAAATGGTGAATCTCCATACCAACAGATAGATCTTAACATCTAAATAAGATAAACAATAATTTCAAAGAGATCAGATCCAAACCTTGCTTGTGACCAGCCCCTTTGTCGACAGTGTGGCACTGTGCGCACTTGGTCTTGAAGATCTTCTCTCCAGCTTTGGGATTGCCTGGAGGAGCTTCTTCGAACGATGCCATTGGTCAAAATTTCAAATCTAGGGTTAGGGTCTGCGCGTTTGGTTGGTCGGCCTTCTTCTCCAAGACAAGTACAAAAAGCGGAGAATGTCTAATTTTACGATAATGTCCTTTCTAAATTTAGTACATCAAATTTGTTTTCTGGAGAACTTGGGGTATTTTAGGTATTTGCCGAAGAGGTCTTAGTGAGCTGCGCCGCTGTGTAACGAAAGGATATTTGGGCTGTTTTGATCTGGTCTTGATCAGCCCTTGTATCTAGGATTTTCTTTTTCAAAGAGTTTGCAAGATGTGGGATTTTTTGCAATGCATGTTTCAAAATTTATCTACGCAAAGGATCTTGTATGTAAGATATTGAAAGGGCAAAATCGACAGTATCGTCGTCTTTTTAAGAGTGGTGAAAATAAAAGTTAAAAGGCGAAGCAGGGTGCTTCAGTAATTTTTATTTTTTGCACCTCTCGAGTTGTAATCTTCAAGATAATAAAAAAGCATATATAACTTGCTGAAAAAGCCTTCTACTTTTTTCGGTAAATAAAATTGTCATGCTTCTCATTTTTGTTGACAACTATAACGTAAGGAATAATTCTTATTTATTATCATGGTTTATGCTTCCGTCCCACAATAACTCACTTCATGGTTTTTAGCATGATCTCTGTTTATAATGGAAAATAATGAAACAGAAATAGTGTACATTGAAGGTTGGAGCACAGCAAGTTGAAAACTTGGGAATTTTAAATTTCTAATAGAAGACTGGGCTATAGACCTATAGTCTTTAAGGACAACATGTATAATTAATCTTTTTCTAAGCAAACCTGCAAGCACAACCTAAACACTTAAATAAAAGTTCTCAACTAAGCTTAGTGCAATGCATTTATCATTATATCATGTAACATAAAGCAGACCAAATCAAAGTCAAACCATATAAGATTTAATAACAAATGTGCAAAGGATGGAAAAACGAGAGGGTTAACAAAGCGAACTAATATTACAAAAATAATGTACAAACTACTCTTCAAACATTTACATCAAGTATAGATTTTAATGTCCCAACTCCCAAATGAAACACACAAATAAAGGTGTCTATCATTGTATATCTCTTCCGGGTGCCAAGAACCACATGCCGACATAGCAGGAGCTTAACCTCACTGCCACACCGGGCCAGCAAAACAAAATTGAAAAAATATACAAATTAAAAAGGAGTCAATACAAGATAGCCAGTAACGTTTCCAATTATAAATTGATATCTGACTGCGTCCGCATCAACTCTATGTGTTCCGGGTCCCGCAATGCCAGCATATCAGCCACTGGGAAATACACGAGAATTACAATCCCGACCCCAATACAACATAAAACCAAGATAAAGGACACAAAAACGACCACTTCATATACCAGAAGCTCTGGTTTCAGCAAAACCAAAATTCCTAATAACGAAACTCTCAAAGGAAGCAGTATCCCAACTGAAAAAACCAATATATAAATCCTTCGCCTCAACCCCTTATTTATCACCAAGGCGAGAACTCGTGTCCCCAGATAGGTCACATATATCAACAAAAACACATAAAATGCCGCTAGGAAAACCGTACTCAGCAAGGGATATGTGCATGTGACATCAGCATTGACCACAATACCAGTACTGTTACCACTGAATGACGAGACAACAGTACCAGTACTGTTACCACCAGAGGATGATTCAATAAAATATCCTTTTTGTGCCAGCATATCATTATTGGGTGCAATGAAAACTACAGCAGCATTCCAGACAACAGCCGGAGAGCAAAATAAGATTACAGAACCAATTGTGTTTCTATTCCAACGTGGGCTTAGCGAGCCATGCTCACTCCTCTGCAATGCGGCATGCAGCAAAAAGGCAAGCATGAGAAACATGCCTGGCTCGGCAAACCCAAGATTGGAGATCACATAAAACTCGCAGATTTTGCTGCGCCATGATTTGTCAGACAAGAATCCATATTGTGGTCTGTTTAGAAAAGAAAGCCTTAAAATTTCACCAAGGCCCCAATAGATTGCGATAAGGAGGAGGGTTAGGCGGCAGTGGCTGGGGCCGGTGAAATAGGAGTAGAGGTGGAGGAAGCCGTCACGGCGGCGGATCCAGAAGTGGAAGCAGACAGAACGGTAGATGCAAACGAGGCCAAGGAGAGAGAGAAGACTCACTAGGGAAATGGTCGCGACACCGATCCCATCTGTGGCGATGTCTGTCAAGGGCATTTACATCAAGGAGTTGAAGAGGGTTGCGATTAATGCCGTTGTGCCGGGCATGCTTTATATGGGCCAGTTTGTTGTGAGATTTGTGTTTGCATAATCATGTGGCTATGTGATTTATTGATTATTGGGGAATGATTATCTGTAGAAAGACGAAGAACAGGAATTGTCAATGAGCCATACAGGAAGGCAAAAGCATTTCCTTATATGTAAAATAAAGTTTTGAATTTATTGCCGGAAAGCAAAGTTCCAACCATCAATATTCAATTAAATAAGACACAGTCTTGCATAAAAGTCTTGGCTTAAGTACATTTAATCCCTTTTGTTTTCTGAAAGACCTTTATGAATTATCATTATTGTAATAAAGTTGTGGTTGGCATTTCACCTTTGAGGCTTTGACCCTTACAAAAATAATAATATTTTTCATATTTTCTTCAAAGAAAACTGTAAAAAAGGTATTAAAAACATTCTATTAATTAATGCTGTCTTAAATTGTAATTGATCAGAAATTTGTGAAATTGAATTGTTTCTTAAAGTAGCTTTCATAACTTATCTACGAGAAGACAAGAACATATAGCCTCTTACTACATTTCGAATTTTCTTCCGGGTAACTCATACAGGGTCCACAATTAAAACAGGGAATGCAACACCACGTAATTCTTGTCTGATAAGCAACCTCTCAAAGTTCCTTCATTTTATGATTATCTAACAAAAAAAACCCTCCAATTTCGTCCAACAGCTTGATCGGTAGAAAATGATGAATAAAAAGGATTAAACGAGAGGAAATTAGAGAAGAACCTCCGAGTCGGAATCAAAGGCTGAGGCGATCAGCTTCAATCAATCAATCAATCAGTCAGTCAATCATTCAATCGAGAGAAGCAAGGTTTTAATGGCGTCGAAGAAACTCTTTTTCTCGGTTGGTGAGAGCGCGCGCGAAAGAGCAAGCGCCAAGCGAGAATGCGATGTGGATTGGGTCGAGTCGGAAACGGAGAAAGATGCCCCGATTGGCGATTGCTAGCTGTCTCTCTCTTTCCGTCTCAGCTACTTTTAGCGCTATTTTCCTTCTTCCCTAGTGTGTTATTAATTTAGGCGCGCTTCGTTTCAATCTTGCACCGTTGGATCATGATCTGAGTGCTCGAATAAATAAATGAGAGATATTTGGCCGATTCTTTATAATTGGAAATCAAATAAATAAATTATTTTTAAAACAAAAGAGTATTTGAGAAAAGATCGGTGTTGTGAACTCCGTCCGAAAAAATGCAAAATGGACGGTATTCGTGCAAATACCGTTCATTCAAATTTTTTATTTGAATATGAATTATTTTTAGGCAAATTCTGCTATGGATCAAAATTAACTTGATTTTACTACTATCGAAGCAAAATTGATGATGATCAATGAATACAATTAATTTGAGTTTAATTTTTTTGTTCATAGAAAACTCACTCTTATTTTTAAAACTAACCTAAAAAAAATAAATAATAACATCTATGACCCTGAATTTAAACCTTTGACGATAATAATCCAATTTTATAATTAATGTTCAGACGTCTTATTTAGACTCATGCAATCAGAGGACACTTAGAAATTCAAACAAAACAAAAAGAAATTTGAAGTACCTCTGAACGCATGCGTCTAGATGTTAACATGCGAACATGAACGTTTAAAAATAAAGTCATTAATATCAAAGATTTGAACTTAGTGTTATAAATGTTATTCTTTATTTTTTCAGGTCAGTTATAAAAATATTTTTAACTTTGGTAGTGAACGTTAATATTTTAATTTATGAGTTTGGTTGTATTTAGATAAGTTTTTATAACAACTTCAATTGTGCTCGTCCATATCGTAATTAAGTTTTTTTTATCATCGCAAGTCATTGAGCTATAGATATCCGAGTCTACTTCCACCGCGTCGAGTTTGATTTGCGATCGAAGAAATGTGCATATCAAATTTGACTCCATCTTCAACTTATGTCTTAATTAGTAATTTTTATCACTAGTTTGCATCAAACTCAATTTTGAATCGCTCGTTTCTCCGATCGCAAATCAGACTCAACGGAGTGGAAGTAGACTCAGATATCTACAGCTCGATGACTTGCGATGATAAAACAAACTTAATTACGGTCTCGACGAGCGTAGCTGAAGTTTATAGAAAAAAATGCTTATCATACTGAATATTTTTGTAGCAACTTTAGTTGCGCTCGTCGGAACCATAATTAACTTTTTTTTATCGTTGCAAGTCATCGGCCTGTAGATATCTGAGTCTACTTCTACCACGTCGAGTCTGATTTACGGTCGGAGGAATGTGCACATCAAATTTGACTCCATCTTCAACTTATGTCTTAATTAGTCATTTTTTATCAAAAGTTTGCATCTGAATTATTTTTTAATTGCTCGTTTCTCTGATCGCAAATCAGACTCGACACAATGAAAGTAGACTCAAATATCTACAGCTCGATGACTTGCCACAATAAAAAAGACTAATTATGATCTCGACGAGCGTAGCTGAAGTTTATAGAAAAAATGCTAATCATACTTAATATTTTTTGTAGTAACTTCAGTTGCGCTCGTCGAAATCGTAATTAACTTTCTTTTATTGTCGCAAGCCATCGACCTGTAGATATCTGAGTCTGCATCCACCTCGTCGAGTCTGATTTGCGATCGGAGTAATATGCATATCAAATTTGACTCCATCTTCAATTTATATCTTAATTAGTCATGATTTTGCATCTGAATTAATTTTGAATTACTCGTTTCTCCAATCGCAAATCAGACTCGAACATCTACAAGTCGATGGCTTGCTACAATAAAAATAAATTATTTACGATCTCGACGAGCGTAGCGGAAATTGTTACAAAAAAAATACTTAAATATAACCTAACTCATTTATTAAATTAATAATATTTTATTAATAAAAAATTCACCCAAACTCTTGGGCATGAAAAATTTATGGAAATGAAGGACGGTGTTGCCAATACCGATATTTTATATTTTTTATGCTTTTAAGTAATCTTTCCGTTTAAATATCATTTATAAATTTAATTTCTATTTTTAGAAAAATGGGATATTTGGTATTATCTTAACTGGAGAAGATTTCTTAGCAATTAGACGGAAAATTTTCATAGAGGATCAAAGACCGAAAAATTTCAACAGATAGGGCAAAAGGGGCTCTAAAAATTTCGCAGGGGATCAAGAGCTCAAGTATTATTTGCGCCCTTAAAAAAATTTCGTTATTTCTCTGATTTCCAAGCACCTTTGCGGTACTTTTTTAGAAGTGGGGCCCACATACTTAGGGGGGCAAGTAATATGAACTGCTAAAAAATCATGTTTATAGTAATAAAAGTTTTACAACTAAATATAAAACAAAGAAGTTTAAGAAAAAAAGATTAATAATAATATTACTAGTAATTATTAAAACGAATAAAATTAGTAAAAATATTATAATATGAATTACATTAATAGTAGTAATTGTTAATACTTATTATTGTAATAGTAATGATAATATAAACAAAATTATTACTAAATATTAATAATAAAATATTGTAATATAAATAATATTAATAGTAGTAATTATTAATACTATGAAGTTTTACAATTGAATATAAAACTGAGAAGTTTAAGAAAAAATAAATAATAATATTAATAGTAATTATTAAAATAATTAAAATCAGTAAAAAAATATTATAATATGAATTATATTAATAGTAGTAATTATTAGTACTTTATTAATAATTATTGAAAACAAATAAATAGTAATAATATTGAAAATGTAGTAAGAAGTTTATGACATATATAAGTAGGTTATTTGTCTCAAACTTTACGAGAAATACAAAATGGTCTAGTGACAGGGAGATTTGGTTAGAAACGCTGGGTTTGAGAAAAGGGCATGGGTTCAAATTTTCTTGCTGGACCATTTTTTCGTTTACCAGAGGGGCATAA
>CAXKVX010001900.1:0-41088 GCA_964058865.1 Eleocharis quinqueflora | reverse complement strand
ATCCGAGTCTATTAACACCGCGTCAAGTCTGATTTGCGATCGGAGAAACGAGCGATTCAAAATTGATTCTGACACAAACACATGATAAAAAGTTACAAATTAAGATATAAGTTGATAGTGGAGCCAAATTTTAGATGCGCGTTTCTCCGATCGCAAATCAGACTCAACGTGGTGGAAGTAGACTCGAATATCTACAATTCGATGGCTTGCGATCATAAAAAAGAATTAATTATGATCCCGGAGAGAGTAGTCGAAGTTTGTAGAAAAAAAATGCTAATCATACTTAATATTTTTTGTAACAACTTCAGCTAAGCTCGTCGGCATCATAATTAGCATTTTTTTATCGTCGCAAACCATTAACCTGTAGATATTCGAGTCTACTTCCATTGCGTCGAGTCTGTTTTGCGATCGGAGAAATGAGCAATTCAAAATTGAATCCGACGCAAACTCATGCTAAAAAAGACTAATTAAGATATAAGTTCAAGATGGAGCTAAATTTGAGATGCACGTTTCTCCGATCGCAAATCGGACTCAACGTGGTGGAAGTAGACTCGGATATCTACAGCTCGATGCTTTGCGACGTTAAAAAAAGTTATTTATAATCCCGATAAATACAGTCGAATTCGTTACAAAAACTTACCTAAATACAAACCAACTCATGAATTAAAATATTAATATTTTATTATTAAACAATTCAGAGGACGCAAATTCGAATTTGTATAAACCAAACTCCGGAATCAGTGATTCCGGAGTTACTCCGGATGCTGTGATTCCGGAATGGCTACTTTGGTGATTTTGGTCCGAATTTTGTCAGTTTGGTGTTTTTTTATTTTATTTTGGTTAATAAAAAAAATTTCGGCTATTCCAGCTCTATTCTATTTTTTAAATTATTCTAGCTCTATTTTTTGAAATGTCAAACGGACCCTTAAGTCTTTTACTTGGATTTCATTGTGATATGCTCATGTAAATTTGAATATTTAATAATATTTGTTCGGCCGTCCAAAATGACTTTGGATCTGGAATTGAAAAGAACATTTCTTTGTTTTCATATTACCAACATATCGTTACAAATCATTACAATATACAACTGAGTTCCCTGATCAGATCAAAGCTCACGAAGAAAACAGCAAAACCAAGACCGGGACATCAAAGAGCACCAAGTAATCCCCAATCCCTCACATCTACGACTGTTCGAGCTGCGCATACCAGACACCGGTGATCTTCACATCCTTTGGCGCCTTTGCTCCGAGATCAGTGTCAGATGGCTGCAAGCTCTCGAATACACCAATCACCTCCCCGGCATCCGGATTGCTGTTTGTCACGCTCATGGTTATCGTCCCAGTCGACGAGGCGGCATTTTTTATGTTCTCCTTTGTCAAATCTTCCTCGTCTCCTCTTCCTCCGGCCGGCAATGCAACCGCATTGTCATAACCGGTGGACCCACCTCTTCCCTTTGGGTCCAAGAAAGAGGAGCCTCTGTAACTTGGCACCAAGAATTGGCCGCTGAAGCTCTCGGGCTTCCCTGATGCAACAAGTTGCTTAATTGTGAAGAGGAAAGGCACACGCTCGCCTCCCGGAAGTTGCACTGTCACAGCCGCGTAGTCGATGCCGTCCTTCTCCTCGAACTTGATGGTGCCGTCAGAAGAGACCTCAAGTGGGCCCTCCATCTCGTCGAGGGTGTAGGTGAGGCGGGTCATGAGCTTGGTGTTTTGGAACTCGGCTGCAGAGTTCTTGCCGACACCCTCGGCCTTCACGGTGAAGGAGGTGGGCTCAAGGCAAAGCTTCTTCAAGTTATACTTGCCGGGCTTGAAGGCAAAACCGTCGGTACCATTGCCAAGGGTAGGGCACTGGTTGGCTGTGCCGGTTCCCTTTACCTCCATGTAGGTCTTGCTTTGGATCTCGTCGAAGGTTAGACGCTTTGTGGCACCCTCGGCGTTTGCTCCCTGCCATCCAGCTTTGAGTTAGACATGAATGAAAGCACCAAAAAGTTAAAGCAAACATTTATCGCATAGAAAGATTATACTGTTTTCTACGAAGTAAATAATCAATTATTCATAGCACATCCATGAGAAATTTAATAAGCTTAGCCTTATTCTATTAATCTAACTTAATTTGTACCGAGACAACAAGGGCCGAGGTTGCGAACGCGAATCCGGCAATCTTAGCTGCATCACCGCACTTCTGTGCCAACTCACGCACGTCAGACTGGAGTGAGCAAGAGACACGAGTAGCAGACCTCATGGATACCGACTGCACAGACGGGGCCCGGCTGGCAGAGCCGAGTTTGGTCGGCTGCATCAAAGTAGCAGCAGCTTGGAGAGATGCCATCTTTGAAACACTAATTACTTTCACCTCTCACACACACTATACTTGTTGAGAGAGGTCTCTTTGTTCAAGCAGGGGAATGTTATCGATTATCTGATTGATATCTATGTGGTGGATAAAGAGGATTGGATAAGGGTCTGCTCTCATTGGTTGATTGTCGCTATGGTTAGAGTGTTAGGAGTTGCCATGTGGCAAGATTATGTGCCTCTCTATGCTGGTTTAGGCTGGAGATTTCAGTTTGTGGGCCAGCCAATGTTTAGGATCTGAAACCATGAACTGGTTTTTGCCATGTCACCAAGTCAATATCAACATTACCTTTTTTCCTCTCTCATTTTTTGCATACCTTGTAATTTGTTTTCTAAATTATTTTCCTTGATGTGCAGTGCGGACATAATTGAAAAAATAGCATATATTAAGTTGTAGTAACAAAATAGTTAATTGAAATATATAATAGCTTTCTAACATGCAAAATTTGTAAACTTTAACTCGGCTAATATTTACTCAACAATTACTGCTGTTTTGATAAAAAAAATTAGATAACTCACAAGCCCATCATAGATTGTACATTGGCACCTCAGCACCTGACATTGAGATGTATAATAAAGTGATTTGAGGCTTCATAAATTGTATAATTCCCGGCCTTTAAAAAATTGGCAGGTTGGGCTGAAATGGGCTGTATTCATCCCAAGAAACTTGAACCGTCTCTCTCTTTCATTTCCTTCAATAACAAATTAACAATTAGCAAAAATTTCCAAAAAATTAGCAAAGCAACCGTCAGAGAAATATCTCACCGTTTCTGAAGCTCTCGCCGCTCGCCAGTCGCCACGCCAGCGATTCCCCCCTCCATCAGCAGCCTGAGCTTATCTCACGTGCTCGAGATATATATATAGAGAGAGATGGGAAGCACATCGCTGCTGTCGCAACCGCAGCTGAGCAGCTGCTTTCGTCGCCGAGGCGATCCAGCTGGGGCAAGTCGCCGCTGCTTCTGCTCCGGTCGAGTTCAGCTTAGAAAAGCGACCTCTATTCCCGCATCGCGTACCGTTGTCTCTAAATCGGCCAAGAAGTCGCGTTTTCTCTGCTTTGCTATCGAGGATGAAGGGGCCGGGTCTGCTGCTCTTGAAGAAAGACCTTGTAGGTTTGATTCCTGGTTGAGTTTCATGTTATATGAAGAGTATTATGAAAATTTGAAGTTTGAATGGTTTTTGAATACTGTCAGGTCCAATTGGTCTGTGGATTATGTGCAAGTAGTATTGACTGGGTTTCTTCTGTGGGGGAAGCGGGTGGTTCAGGTTGTGATGATATCTTATGCTGAATTGCATACAATTTTATAACTCAGTAACTCTGTTCTATTTCAATATTTAATTGTGTGTCAATATTTGGTAATTTTACTCAGAAAACCTTTTCGATATAGCTAGTTGATGGAGTTGGTGCATGACACGTATGTTATGTTGTGATGAATATATACGAGCAAACCCTGTATAAACTATGGAGCCCTTGGTTTTCCTATTTTGTTAGGTTGATATACTGATTGAGCTATTAATTTGTTTAATTTTAGATGCATTTCCCTACTGGAGTGAGTTCTTAATACATCACAAGAGAGAGAGACCACATCAATTGTTATTTCTAGACACTTAGCATTAGATGGTAGAGCAGCCAGTCTTGATCTGACCCAACCAGTTCAATTTAGATCAAAAGTCACTGCTGCAGCCTATATGCATTGCTAATCGCCAAATGCATGGCTGTTACTGTTTCTGAGCAAAAGCAATTTTATGTATCTCTGATAGAATACCCTAGTCATTATCCTCAAAAGTTCTGGTAGATGAGAAGTTCAGAACACTATTGCTTCACTATATACCTGTAGTCATGTATACTTACCAACTAAAATCAATGATGTTTGAGCAAATGGAAGTGTGGAACAAAAAATCCTGAATTAGCAGTCCAAAGAAAAGAACCTAAAAAGTGTGGACCAACCCAGCTAATACCAACTTTGGGAGGCTTGTATAACGTTGTTGATTGCACTGACATACAAGCTTAATTTTATAAATGAATGAAAAAATATAAAATGAATTAAGAAATATGGAACATTTTTCTAATGAAAAAGTGGTTGAAATTATGGAATAGGTAAACAATTCTGTATAACAGCTGAAGTAGTATTTAATTGTATTTAGTTTCAGCTAGGAAATTTCATCTTATGGCTTTCTGTATTTGTATATGTAGCTGAAAAGAACAACTTGGAAGAACATGTCAAGCCAGATCCAGACAGTTTGGAAAGCAGTGCATTGTACAATATCCTCTATCCCAGCAAGGAATTTTTACCTGATGACAAAGAAATGAGCATATTTGACCACCTAGAGGAGCTTCGCGAAAGAATTTTCATCTCAGCTTTGGCTGTAGGGGGCGCCATTCTAGGTTGCTTTGCATTCTCGAAGCAGCTCATTGTTCTTCTAGAAGCACCTGTCAGTTCCCAAGGAGTTAGGTTTTTGCAACTATCTCCTGGCGAATTTTTCTTCACAACTCTCAAGGTAAATATGCCATTGTGAATATTCCACCCAGCAGTTGTACCTTCCTCTTTGGAGTTTGGACTGACACAACTTGAATGGGTTGGTAATTTTATTAAGGTACTGTAGCACCTCATAGTTGAAGAGAAGCTTGTTCAACATCGTATGGACATACCCCACTCATATGCACGGTATGTAGTGGAGTTTTAAGCCGCGTCAAAATCACAAGAATGAGCTAGCGGTTGATCAAAATTGACATGGAATGAAGCGGTAAAAAGAGACTCAAGGCATGAAATGACTCCAAAGAGTTGGCGTCGGATATGAATGCATGGAAGTTAGCGATCCACGTACTAGAACTATGACATTGACTAAAATTCAGTCCAGGACTAGAGACGTATGGGACTAGTTTAAATTTATGATTTATAGAATAGTTTATTAAAGGGTAGCTCAGTGCACGTAGCTCCTGCTTGTGCGGGATCTGGAGAAGGGTTGGACCACTTTGGAGTCTTTTGTACACAACATTTTCCTGCATTTTTTTAAGAGGCTGTTTTCACGACTCGAACTTGTGACCTCCTGTTTATAGAATAGTTTATTACTATTATTATTATTATTATTATTAGTAGTAGTAGTAGTAATAGTAGTATCATTATTATTATTTCTACTACTATTATTATTTATGTTGATTTTTCATTATTCAAATTTGGTTTCATTTCTAGTCTATCCCAACTTATTTGGGACTAAAGGCTTTGTTGTTGTTGTTGTGTAGCACACTAGCACCTCATAGTGAACTTGTCTTGTGGTACCTTTTAATTGAGATGATGTTTATAAGTATAAATATAAAATCTCTGCCATTCTAAAATTTCAAGGCGTATCCTTCAGGAAGAGTCTTGTAGAGTTCTCAGTACAGCAATTAGCACTAGAGAAATAATTGTTGGATAAGATTTACTCTATTATCCCATTGTTGATGTAATCCCAATATATATATCACAACAAAATTCATATGCATTCCTAGAGACCTTAAAATATACTGTGTTGACTGGAGAGTGGAAGAGTTTCCTACTGACCTGTAAGCATATGAAATATCACCTATGCTTCTTCTCCATTATCTTCTGAAAGTACTAAGTACTCTCAATAGCTACTCTTAATTTTAGAGATATTTGAGGGGAGGTGCGTTTTTTCAGGCAACTCATAGAAAAGTAAGGAAGCATTCTGTTTAGATGATATTTAGAGCTTTTGTAGGTTGGTATCCCAGGATATGATATGTGCAAATTCGATAGGGCTATGCATGTACGTGAGATTGCCCTAATAAACACTATCTGCATTTCTTTTCAGGTCGCAGGCTATTGCGGGTTGCTTCTTGGGAGTCCCATAATCCTATATGAGATCATTGCCTTTGTACTTCCAGGCTTGACCCGGGATGAGAGGCGATTTCTGGGGCCAATAGTTTTGGGCTCTTCTGTGCTTTTTTATGCTGGCATCGCATTCTCCTACATAGTTCTGAGCCCAGCTGCCTTGACCTTCTTTGTCAACTATGCCGAAGGGGCTGTTGAGTCACTGTGGTCCATCGATCAGTACTTTGAGTTTATTCTCGTTCTCATGTTCAGCACCGGTCTCTCTTTCCAGGTAGCAATCATTTTTCTTTGGTAGGAATTTTTTTTTCGGGCCAACTCAAACGGCAACTATTGTTAACTGTACTTCAAAAGCTGTGTTTAATATCCCAAAGAATTCGAAGTTATCACCTCTTTATCTTAGATTTAAGCTGATAGGTTAATGGGGCAGGTTCATTGTAGTAGTTTTGTTCAAATAAGTGAGTCCAAGCTTAATGGACCCATTTAGATACATAAAAAGGTAGCATCATCTCGTGTGTCTCCGATAAAACACATCTCCGTATCTACTTGAAAAGGAGAACTATTCTATTGGATCTCTTTGGCAACTTTATCTATTTGGATTAACCTATCTCTTTAAGCTAGACCTAACGGCTTGACAGATCAGTAATACTTCATGATCTAGCAGGTCAGGTTAGGTCTGACTTGATTTTTATGTTCTTTAAGAATCAAAACCACTCAGCCACACCCTTTGCTTCCCGTAACAAGTGATTATGAACATTATACACCTTTTTTTCAGGTTCCTGTGATACAACTATTGTTGGGCCAAGTTGGTTTGGTGTCTAGCGACCAAATGCTCTCAATTTGGAGATATGTTGTCGTAGGGGCTGTGGTTGTAGCAGCTGTGCTCACACCCTCAACTGATCCCTTGACACAAATGCTGTTGGCTGGCCCACTTCTTGGTCTCTACTTAGGAGGGGCTTACATGGTGAAGTTGACGGGACGTTAAATCTTGAGCTGTAACAAGTCCTTATCGATTTTGCAAGGTTAATTAGTCTGGTTTTAGTGGTTCTACTTTTTACTACTATTATTATGCATGGATGTGGTATCTAACTGTAAAATATTCTTTTGTTATAGAAAAATAATACAGCCAAAGTTGGAATTTTTTTTTTCCAGCTTGCAGAATAATACATGCACATAAACTATCCATGAACTTGTCCATAATTGTACTGGTTACAATTTGCGCTAAAAGGTTATAATATGGAGTCAAATGCGTGTGAGCTTACTGTAAAGTGTTTCAAATATGAACTGAAATTATGCATACAATATAATATGTGAAACTTTGAGCTTGACTTCCCTGCAGCATCGCCTATTACAATGTTTCAAGAATATTACGACAAGAATAGAATCATTAGTCAATCTGTACAAAGACGCACTCATGTATACAGAGGAATGCAAGCACTGCAATTATAAAAGAGTAGGGAATAATAAATCTAAGCTTATGAAATAAACGTGGTGGGGGATATTACTGATCTCTGCCATGATCCCCTCTTTTCATTTCATCATTTTGTAATAAAGTTACAATACACTCGCCAGGTTAGCTTGTCCTCCCATTAAGACTGTTTTCAAAAATCCTTCAGCCATATGGACCTCTACGCAAGAAAGCAACCAACCCAGCCTTTATTTCATACTCACTAGTTCCCAGTAACAAAGGTTTCTCCCCAATCTTTTAACTATGCAAACAGCAAGAATCGCAGCTACCCAGCACTTATTTCAACACTCAAATGACCCGTTGATCACCATATATTGATTACAAGTTAATAAAAGTTATGTCTAGACTCAATTTTTGTGCTGAAGTCTGCCACTCTCAGCACCAGCATAAGGATCAATAATGACATTAACCACAGCTGGTTTTCTTGCACTAAAAGATTCAGAGAGAGCAGCTTTGAGCTCATCGGGAGTACTGACACAATAGCCCTTGCCACCAAAAGCTTCCATTAGGGTATGGTAAGCCGCATTAGGAACAAAAGAGGTTGGAGCCGGGTCATCCTTGTGGGGCCCAGTGATTTCATCAGGGGTTCTTCTGTCACCACCATAAACGCCACCATTGTTGAAAACTATTACCACGACAGACAGCTGGTACCTAACTAGAGTCTGCACAGGTAAAACACAACTACTTACATATGTATGGTTGGAAGAAAGAAATCGAAGTCTTAGCTTCGGAGGTGTTTGATTTTTGTTGTTTCAGTCTTTATGAGTGGACTAGTGCTCAACCTCACATGACAAAACTTTTTGCGAAAGAAAGATATGGAAGGTGTACAATATGACTATTGTCCACCAACTCCAACATTTCCCCCCTTTTCTTATGAGAGATGATTTGCTCACATGTCATTTTGACAACATAAAAAAAGCCGTTCCATGAATATTATAGTAGGTGTTCTCTTTTAGGATAGTTCTTTGGCTCTACACGTTAGTAGCGTATCGCTCGTGCGTGTATCTCTTAGTGTTCTAATAACCTTGCTTCTTCTCGCCACTGGCGCACCTCTCCTAACTATTGCCCATTTATTCTGGAATATTTTTTTGAGCAGGGCTAATTTTACATATTTCTGCAAAATCCTTCTATTATCAAGTACCGGTACTGTACTTCAAGTAGGTGATGGTATTGCTCGTATTTATGGTCTATTCTATTTGATCTATGGTATTGGTGCTGGTCCCGCAAACCTCTACTACAAAAAAAGCAGTTCAAAATTTAAATACTGCAGCTGGAATTTCAAAAGAGCTAGAGGGCACATACCTCGACCTCCATTGCACTAAAGCCAAAACCTGAATCTCCTTCCACTGCAACAACAAGCCTGTTGGGCTCTGCTGTGGCAGCTGCAATACAATATCCCAAGCCAACCCCCATAGTGCCCCAAGTACCAGCATCTAACCGTGTCCGTGGTTCACTCTGAACCAGTACTGCCCTGCCGACATCCATTGTGTTCGCCCCTTCTGAGACCAATATTGGTGCCGGAGTCCCTTGTGCTGATATTGCATCCCTTATTATCTTCATTGGTGTGAGGAAATTGAATGGGACCACCTCTTTAGCCAGCTGTGCATCCATCTTTGCCACATTATCCATCGTCTTTTTTCTAATTGCCTCAACCCAAGGGTGTGTTTTCCCTAGGCAAAACGGGTCATCCTTAATCTCCCTGTTTATCAAATCAAGAACCCTTTTTGCATCTCCCACCAGCCTCACATCAGATTTTCTAAGATCAATCTCCTCTTTAGAAACATCAACTAGAATAAACTTTACGTCCTTGGACCATCTGGGAGGCTCACCAAAATGGAGAAGCCAGTTGAGCCTGGCACCAACAACGAGAGCAACGTCACACTTCCCGATGGCAAGAGACCGAGCAGCAGTAGCAGCAAGCTCATGTGTATCAGGCAATAGTCCTTTTCCCATTGGGGTTGGGAGGAAGGGGATCCCAGTTGTCTCAACCAACTTTTTAACCGCACCCTCTGCACGCGAATATGCAGCACCCTTGCCAAATACAATCAAGGGGCGTTGAGCATGCCGAAGAAGAGACACCACTTTCTCAACTTCTGCAGTTTCTGGATCAGGGATTGTCGGAGGGATTGGATTTGCTGCTCCAGAAAGGAGGGATGATGCTTGAGACTCAGAGATGGTTTGGTGGAGCACATCGGCTGGAAGGTCGATGTAGCAGCCACCAGGACGACCAGAAACTGCAGTTGCAAGAGCGGTGTGTATAATACGAGGGATTTCAGAGATCGAGGTGGCCTTCAAGGCCAGCTTGACAAAGGGCTTTACAGCTGCAATCTGGTCTAGTTCCTACAAGATTAAATGGTCAAGTTTAAATAATAGAATCTATTTTACAGAAGTTAATTGTCTACAAAAAGATCAGAGGTCTTATGAATTATTAAGAACTACACCTTGTATACATTTGAGTAGTTTGATATTAGTGCACTCTGGTTTCAATGGATAAGTGTTAGCTTTAAGGTAAATATTTCAATTTAAAAATAAAAAGTCATTTCTAGTTCAGGAATCACTTCCTCACCCGTCAATTGATTCCCAAATTGACACATGATTTTCAACTTGAAGAGTTGTGCAAATATTTGAATTTGATTATCGATTTGAAACTACAGTAGTCGCCAATAATTTAATAGACTCTTCTTAACTAGGATCATCAAAGTCAAAACAAAATTCAATCTTGTCAATATTACTCCACAGAGAAGCCCACCAAATCACGCCAATCAGTCACAGCAACAAATACTTACTCAGAAATCAATATCAGTATCATCCTTTTTCATTTCACAATTTACCCATTTCATCATACTACTCGTCAGCGAATTTAACTTCTAATCAAAAAGAAAAAGAAAGAGATCATCACCAAAAACGAAAACCTACCTGAAAATCGCCTTTACCAAAATCCGCCTGATCACAAGACCCCGAGATCATCACCATAGGCCAGGTATTAACCCAGGCATTCGACAGCCCGGCTAAGCCATGCACACACCCGGGCCCAGATACAGTGAGCAGCAACCCGGGCCGACCGGTCAGGTATCCGTAAGCCGAGGCTGCATACCCGGCCGATTGCTCGTTGTGGAAAGCAATGAATCGGACGCCCGCTGCCACAGCTCGGGTAGCGACGGCCGTGACCGGGATGCCAACAACGCCGAACATGTGCTTCACTCCCGCCGCAGCCAAGGCTCGGCCAGCTAGCGCGCTCCCGTCGACCAGAGCTGTCGACTCTGTTGGAGTGGGGTTCGTGTTGTCGGTTTCGGTTTTGGTCGCCATGGGTTAATGAGGGAGAATGGGAGATGGTTAATTGCCTGATTGGTGATGAGGTGTCGAGTGACCGAGTGAGTCGAGAACTCGAGATGAAGTTGGGACGGAGATCTGAAGAGTTGTTAACTTGTTATAGAGGGAAAGTGGGGTAGATTAATTGGTTGATTGACAGATGAATTTTTTTATTTATTCAACTAATGATCCCTCAGTAGGCCTCCAAACGGAAGTCCGTTAGACTCGTTTTCGTTTTGTTTTGTCCGGACGAAAACGCAAACAAAAGAATCAATGAGTTTCGTGAATACGAAAACGCAAACAAAAATTTTGGCATTTCCGTTCACCAAACGCAACGAGAACTATCAAAGCCTTTTTCATTTTCGTTTATTTCGTTTATATTCCTCTTGCAGTCTTACTACCTTTGTAAATTTCATTTATTTCGTATTCTTCGTTCACTAAATCGTTTATTTTCATTTCCACCATGTCTGATTGACGAGAAAAAGGAAAATTTGAAACCTTAATTCGATGGATTGTCGATCTTCTCCTATTTCTTCCCTTAATTCATTTGATCCTATATTTTCGAAGATTTGTTTTCTCGATTCAATTGATTTCTTTGTTGGATTTTTGGTTTCTTATATATTGGTATTTGAAGGGAAAAATGCAGAATGCAAGAAACAAAAAAAATACAAAGACATAGAGGGAGAATCGGTGATCAGCTTGCAGAAGCTTCAACGAAGGTACATATTGCTTTGTTTGCTAATGGTTGATCTGTTATTTTGTTCAAATTTTGAACGATCAAAATCTTGACTTTTGAAATCGTTTTGATCGTCCTTTGAAACAAAACAGTTAGTGCAACAAAATACACTTCCGTTTGCTTCAGAAAACGAAAACGGCAAAAAAATTCAACGTGCAAAGTTTTAAACGCAAACGAAACTGTATATTTTCGTTGCGTTTAGCACGTTAGACAGGCTGACCCCCTAGTATCTTTCTCCCACTATCTGTTCTTCATTTTTGTTCTTCTAACTAACTTCCAATTTGTTTTGCACAGAATGTATGAAGTGCACACTAAATAAATTTGATGTCTAGAATATATATAGCAGGTGTCCATACTAGCTGTTTTAAATATGTTTTTACATTGTTTAAAGCATTTTTTAGAAAAAAAAATTGAGCAAAAAAGGTGTAGAAAAAAATGGGATTTGGAGGCTTTAGAAGCGTTTTTTGGTCAAAACAGCGTCGTTATGGGCTTATATGCACGAATCGGAGTTACGATTTAAAAGTTACGTTCGTTTGAAAATCAAACATTATTTTGTGCTTGTTTTGTTGTCAACAATAACATTTAAAACGACCAAAATGTGTTCATAGTAACTAAGAATGTGGTTATCCTAATTCCTCTGGTAATCATACTAACATCTCACGTGGTCATACTAACTAATAATGTGATAATATTAACTGCTCAAGTGCTCATACTAACTAAGGATGTATGTGGTCATACTAAATATAGATGTGGTCATACTAGCTCCTCTGGTGGTAATACTAAATAAAATAAGTGGTCATACTAACATCTCATGTGGTTATACTAATATTTCATATGGTTATACTAACAATCAGAATGTTTATACTTACATCTAAAATGTTTATACTGACATCCACAGTGTTCATACTAACTATCCAGATGTTATATGAATACAAAAAAATAATTTTGTATTTTATATGAAATTATATTGCTCTGATACCAAATGATATAAAAATATGCATTATTTGTAAAGTTTATTATTTATAACCCATAAAATAATGCAATTCATATAAAATAACAATTAATAGTTAGAAAACTTACAATTCTCAATTGCAGACATCTTTAGGAGGAAGCAAAGCAAAAGTACTGATTTTCAGAAGTTTTTCTCAGTCGTAATGATAGCAATTATGACGTTTTTCACTCAACCTCTATTTTTTGTATTTTCTTAATTGACAAATTAGGGAGATAACAAAATGATAAGTTCAAATGAACATAACTGAGTATATATAAACACAGAGTCAACTTTTGAGATCATGTATAGTGAATCTGACTTATCTAATTTTTCATCAAAATTCGAATGCTTCTTTTCATTAAATCTTAAATAAACTTGACTCATAATGAACCATACAGTCAATATTTAATTATACAATAAATAATATAATTAGATATTCTAACATCAACTTCCAAATATGCGCAAGATTTCACTAGTAGAAGCGTTCCAATTTTTTTTTCTGATTTTTTCTTTTTACTTTTTAACTAAAAATGCATATTTGTCAATAAAAAGTGAGTATCATTTATCAAAATTATTAGTTCACGTAAGTTGTATATAAATTTACATAATTATATAAAATAAAATAAAATTTGAAAATTATATATTTTTAATTGAGATCATATATTATAATTATAATTGACAAACAAAGAAAAATATAACATATTTTGCATCAAGATGCGCGTCATGATTCGTCCTATATAATAACAAATCAATGAACAATATAACACCAACTTACGGCCACACAAAAATATCCTCTGTTACGCCTGTTCTGACTCAGATGGCGGCTTAATTATACCTTCCCCAGCTAGAAAGCCTTTAGGCTTTGGCCCCTCCTCACATACTAACAGTGACTTTCAGCTTTCAAGGAGAATTTGGATTTGAACTCATCCAAGGAAGAAAATTGATATGATTTTTTAGCAATTATGTTCAATTTAAGTTTGGGAATATAAAAAAGTTGGTTGGTTGAATGTATGGGATGAGAAAAGAAAGTCAAATAATTTGTGCACCTTCTTTGTGTATAGCATTTGTTTAATAGAAATAATATTATCACACCGAGATTATAGATGACGCTACAATGAAAGCTGTTCTTCTACTGCGTAACACGAATGGACGGTCCAGATCGATCGTCCAGTACAAATCGACCGACAGTGATGAAAGTTGGATATTATAAGTAGGAGCTTATTTGTAAAAGTTCATTTTTATAGAAACCAAATTACAATTGTAAAATGCCTAACTCGGCCTACAATTGTAAGTGTGGCTGAGTCTTGCATATTGTGAGATATTCAAATAAAAATCGTGATATTTTGATCAAGATTATCGTTGATTGAAACCGCAGATATGACACAGATCGTGATAACTTTCGTCTTTTACGGAGAAATGCAGGTTTAAATTCTGTAAAAATTATTTAAAAATGGTAAAAATTTAGGTATACATCATTCTAGTTGCTCTCTTGATACTCCAATTAATTCGTATCATTTAAATGCGTTAAGATTCGCATCATATATTTCAATAAAAATATACTAATTGATTGAAGCACTTAATGCACCTAAGTTGGTGTCTTATAAATAATATAAATATCAAAGTTAACAAGAGCTATATTATAAAAATAAACAAAAAAATATATCTTTGATTGGTGTTAATAAGCAAAAGTGCAACATACTTGCACAATGTGTTGAAGGTTGTTCAGTATGACAGTATCCATTTTTTGCTGCCGGAATGGAACAACACTCATCCACATTATCATGTATTCATGTTCCAGGTAACCGTATTCTCTGCACCGTTTTCTTTGTACCTCTTTGCACTCGTTTAATCTGGACAGTCCGATTAGATCTGAACAACTGATCACCAATAATATGATTAAAGAGATTTTGTATTATAAAATCGCATTCGTTCAATCTAATTCAATGGTTCATATTAAACGAATGCAAAGAGATGCAGAGATGAGTGCAGAGGATATCAATTCAGGTTCCAGTAATTTAGACCCGCTCCTTGGGCCTAACTCTTAAGCTTATTAAAAGAAAACAAAGCCCTAAAATATCCGGCCCAAATAGCAAGAAAACACCAACGCAAATTGCATGACCGGAACCTCACGCTCTTCAAAGCCCAAAACCACTAAACCTTTGTATCAGTTCATCAGTTGTGCTCAAGTCAAACCAAAACCAAAACCCTCTTCTCCGCCTCCTCACCTCTAGCCAGCATCCTAAACCCTCTCTCTCTCCAGAGTCTCTGTTTTTCTTCGAGTGTTCTGTTCGAGGTAGGAGGTGATGATAAAGAGGGTTCACTACAAGCAAGACCACGGCGATGGAAGCGGATCGTCGTCGGATTCCTCTTCGTCTGATTCGGGTACGGAATCCGATTCTCCAGCTCGCCCTGATCAAGAACATCAAGTGTCTGAATCAGAATCGGAATCAGGAGGAGGAGAAGCCGTTACAGGAGCAGCAAATTTAGATAGTGACGATGGAGACGAAGATGAAGAGAACGAGCAAGGTGAAGAAGAATTTTACCAAAAGCAGCCGCAGTTAGACTCCCCTGGTACTTTGCTTCGGTTTCTGTAATTTTTATTGTCTATTAATTGATTATCTTTACTTTGTCATGGATACATGTTACAGATGCAAGTGATCATGCAATAACTCGGCCTTGTTTTTGGCCCGAAATAACTTAAATTGGGAATCTTGTTTGGGACTATGAACTAAAAAGTAGGGCAATATGTTTGTTTTCAGTAATCATATTTGTTCCGGTTGCACACTTATCCAAACTGGCACAGTTATGATGTGACTACTTCTTTGGTTGAATAATTTCTAAGTGGCAACTAGTCAATGGATTAAAAGTGGTGTTTGTGAGAAAATCTAAAATTTGCATACCGTAGTATAATGTCTAAGTACCAAAATGAGAATGGATGGAAATTTTCTGGACAAGCTTGTCATGCTTTTGTGTTGTTAGTCAGAGCTTCTGTACATGGTCTCCATCTTGTTTCGTGCTTATGGTCTAATACTTTTTTTACTAAATGCACCAACGGGTTTTGTCACATTTTTTTTTTGTTTAATTAGATCCTCCAATCTCATAACTCCTTATGAATCTTGCTTCTGAATTGTTAGGTTCAGGATATGAGAGTGAAGATAGCTCAGGAAATGAGGTTGACGAGCATTCCCCAGGTATTACTATGAATCATTTGTAAATTGTAATACTCTTTTTCTGTTCAGACTCCTTTTGTTGAAGAACATAAAATACTGATTGCTGAAGTAAAAGTTGAAAACAAAGTTTTGGTTATTGTTTCATGTTTTTCTCTGCCTTCGAATCTCCGCAGTATTCTGATTTTCTTTAGTAGAATCAAAGCAAAAGATATATGGATAGGAAGCCAAATTTAAACTGACTGCAAGTAGATATGTACCATGTATGTGGAAAATAAAAAAGGCAGCCCAGTGCACGTAGCTCACGCTTGTGCAGGGCCCGGGGAAGGGTCGGACCACTTTGGGGTCTTTGTACGCAGCCTTTCCCTGCATTTTTGCAAGAGGTTGTTTCCATGACGTACCATGTATGTGGAAGCAGGTAGGAAAATTGGAAGTGCAAACAATCTCTTGTATCTAACACTTGCCTTGGGAGGTTAGAACAGTACAAAAATATCCTTTGTTTTTCTTATCTAAAAAAGACCCTTTTTTATTTTAGTCTGCAGTTATACAATAACATAAGAGCCCTAATAGAAATTAGGACAATTAATATAGTACTAAGGAATGCTACAATAGCTGGTTCGTCAATATGCACAGTTGACAGTTCCGTTCTCTTTAATGTTTTTCTGTGGATTGTTTGCGGGACTCAAAAGTGTTTTAGGATCTCGAAAATCAAATATTAAAATAATAGAAAAGACATCAATCATATTTTAAATCTGGCTGGTGATGTTTTTTTTGGGTGTGGTGTCAGTAGTAAGCATGACTAGTCTGACTCTTGGTAGTATAATTTACTGTTATGCGTCTCAATAATGGTCTTCCAAATCACCTCCTTGGTTTTATCTATTTATTCTATTTTTTACCACCTAAATAATTGTATGTAAAATGTGATCAGGCTTAGTTGCTGATGATATGGAGGAAGAGAAGGAAACAGAACTAATAGAAAAGCACAAAAAAGGAGTTGGTAAAGCTGATAAAGAAAAGAGCACAAGTGTAGAAGAACTTGACAGCTGTATTTTGAAGTGCAAGTCTGTGTTTAAATGCAAGCTTTGTCCTCGAATAATTATCTTAAGTGAGAAGATTGTCAAACAACATCTCGAATCAAAGGTAACAACGAAGGTGTCTTTATGACAGAATTTATCATAAGAGTTGAAATCACAATGTATTAATTTGATAATTTTATAATTGCAAGAGATAACCTAATAGTTTTGGCAGTTGGAATATAATCTAGATTCTGTGCACATCATGACACATGAAAAATAATAAAATCTTATGCAATTTTAACTGTTTGTTAAATGACTCAAGATAAATCATTTGAGTGAATATAAAATGACGTCCAAGTTGCATAAAAGTTAAATACACAACTGATTTGTAAAGCTAACAATGTGTCTATAACTTTCTTTCATTTTTTTAAATTTTCTTTGACTTGATTTGAAAAAGATGTTGTCAAGACTGTCAAGTTGTTGTTAAGAGATCATACCTGTTTATCATAATTCTTAAGCTTCTTTTTTTCACTCTTTGACTTTCTAACAATTTCATAGTTATCTTCTATCATTATGATTATAGAGGCATGCTAGGTCAAAGAAGCTTTTTGAAGAAGGGAGGCTGAAGCTCAAGCTAAATAGTGATGGAGAGTTGGAAGAGGATTATGAAACACATGCCGAAAGATATGCTAGAACGTTAGCCCTTGCTGAGGTATTATGCTCTACAGCTCTAGATATAGCTTGGCAATGACCTAATTTTTATTGTATTTGCAAGTAGCACCCAACCTAGACTTTTTGTTGCAACCGATTCCCCAATAAGATGCGTCTTATTGACTTGATTTATTTCACTAACTTAAAAAAAGCCTCATAAAAACAGGTGCAAAATTGTTAACAAAATATCCCATAACAATGCTAGCTGGTGGTTTCAAACTGGACAAATTTATGGTGATTTTTGTGCAGTAGTGTTTTCATAAGAACATAATACATATAAATAAAATAGTCACTAACACTAATGGCATTCCCGTACAGGGGTGACTAAAAAAAAGATACATATATCATCACAAATTTGTGGCATTGTTATTAATTATTTCCTTTTTGTGAAAATTATTAGGAGGGGCCTCGTGTTTCAAAAAAAGACTCAGGACGTCAGAGGCAAAGCCAAAGAAGAAAGAAGGTCAGTTTCATTCAACAATAACAACAAAGCCTTTAGTCCCAAACAAGTTGGGTAGGCTAGAAATAAAATCTAATCGGAATAATAAAAATTCAATATAAATAATAGTAATACTAATATAATAAATAGTAAAATAGTAGTAAAAATAGTAGTAGTAATTATAATAAGTCAAAAACTTGCGTACTCCAAAAAATGGATACATTTGATACTCTAGCACATCTGAGCCGTTCAATTCTTTGAGATTGATGAGAAGTGATTTACTTGAACTTCTGTTGCATTTCTCGAGGAGTCACTTTTCACCAATCTCGAGAAATTGAACGGTTCAGATGGATTAGAGTATCCAGTGTACCAATCTTTTTGAGTACGCAAGTTTTTACCTAATAATAATGATATTACTAATAATAATAATAATAAATTATTCTATAAATCATAAGTTTAGATTAGTGCCCTACGTCTCTAATCCTGGACTAAAGTAGTACAATTATATCACTACTAAATTTTAGTCTGTCATGGCTTTGGTACATGAATCGCTTACTTCATGCACTCTTATTTGATGTCAACTCTTTGAAGATGTTTCGTACTTTAAGTCTCTTTTTACTGCTTCACTTCATGTCAATCTCGGTCGACTTCTACCTCTTCTCTTGTTTTCGACGCTGTTTAAAACTCCTATACGTATCAGTGTATCAGAAGGCCTTCGTTGGACATGTCTATACCATCTCAAAAGAAGTTGAACAAGTCTCTCTTCACTCGTTGCAACCCCGATCTTGTCACGTATATCGTTATTTCTAATGTGATATCTTCTTGTATGCCCACATATTCATCGTAAGTAACATACGCATTTTTGTCATGCTCATCTTTTGTACGTGTTGCTCTTTAATAGTTCAACATTTTGCTTCATACAACATTGCAGGTCTAATTGCTGTCATATAAAACTTTTCAACTTTTGTGGAACCTTTTTTTACATAGGATGTCAGATGCTTGTCGTTATTTTATCATGCTCACTCTTATTCTATGGCTAACATGCCATCACTTTGTAGCATCGATCTCAAATATCGCAAGGTGTTTCTTAGGACAATCTAAACTGACATCTTCATCTTTTGATCAAACGTCGTTGAACTCGCACTTCATATATTCGATCTTAGTTCTACTAAGTCTAAAACCTTTTGATTCCAGTCTTTTCCGACAACTCTAATTTTTTGTCGACTCCTACCTTTGTCAATTAGGATCACGTCGTCTGCCAAGGGCATGCACCGAAGAATATCTTCTTGTATGTTTTTCATGATCTCATAGATTGCTGAAGCAAAGATGTAAGGACTCGAGGCTGATTCTTGATGTAATTCTATCTTAATGAGAAAGTCAGCAATATTGTTGTCACATGCTCTAACGCTATACAACGTTATTGTACATTATCCTTGATAAGGTTGACATACTTTGTTGGAATTTTTTTCTTTTCAAGTGTCCAAAGGGTCCATTTCATTGCTTAGGAAATTTTCTCCATTTCAATTTTTCATGTACTTTTATTGCATTCTTTTATGTTACACTCGAGGCACAATTAAGGCTTTACTGATCGTCAGCTCAAAATTTCTGCCACAGAAAGATGACTGTCTATGCATATTGCCTTTGAAGTAGCTTTTCACTGTATTGCAATATTGCATATGATTGGTATGATTGTAGAGTAAACTTAAAGGGTGCAGCGAAAGAGAAGAAAGAGTGATGAATGAAAAATCTGTCATGCTTCAATAGCAATTAAATGTCAGTTTTTGTGGTGTGTACCTGTGTCTTATCTGTTGTGTTTCTTTGCAGAGATCAAAGAAGGCAGCTGCAGAAAATGCTGAAAAACATACTGAGAGTTCTAGGAAGAAAAAGCAAAAGAGTGAGAAATAATGCTGTAGCCAGATCAACCCTTAACTTTTGAATTGTTTGAAGAATTTTTTTTGGTAGAAACTGTAACTTATTTGGTTGAGATATATGATTGTTATATAAGTTAGTGACGTTTGTTCAATTTTTTAGCCTGTATTTTTTTTTATTACCATGCCCTTTGTTTTCCTAGGAAGAAAGTGAACTAGTTCAAGTGCTAAGGTAATTGTCTACTGATGAATCGTGGTGCAGTGGTGCCTGCATTGGTACGGGAAGGTATACACTTCGCCATTTCTTGCATAATTGCGTATATACCATTTCTGGTGTATAAAAATGAAGGGATACATTGACAACCTAATTAATTCAAAATGCGACGATTGGCAAGATTGTTAAAATCAAAAGTATACTTTTCATATGTATTTTATAGTTTAAATATAATATAATTTGAGAGCTGATTCTGCTATGAATCAGACGAGATATGGATCGTTCTTACTTGATGATTGAGCGGTTAGGATAGATTTGATTGGCAAATATTGTGCGTTTACTTTTGAAGGAAGGTTTATTTAGAAGAACAATTTAGTAATTTAGGGTTTGCCCTCCAGTTTGAACTTAAATAAAATGGAATGGAATTGAGGAGAAGAGGCAGTCTTCCACCAAGGCAGCAGAGGCAGTCTTCCTCCAGTTTGATTGACAAATATTGTGTGTTCTTACTTGATGATTGAGCGGTAGAGTTTTCAAAATCATGTCTGCATTTCTGAAAACGTCACGGAATGGCACGGCACGGAAGCACGGTACGTAACGACACGAGAACACGTCTAGACATGGTACATTTAGACACGACACGATGGCGCGGCACAACACGAATAGACACGGCACGACACAGATAGACACGAAAGTTCAAATTATTTGAAAATATTTTGCATTTATTAATTATTCTATTTTAAACTTTACAAATTTAAAAAAATAAACGTTTAGACACGAGTCACGACATAGTTAAGACACAGTTAAGACACAATATGTTTAGACACGACACGTTTAGACACGGCACGTTTAGACACAACATGGTTAGGTACGGAACGGTTAAGACACGACACATTTAGACACGGTGTGCCTAAACGTGTCGTGTCTTAACCGTTCCGTTTCGATCCCTTCCAATTTTTGACACGACACGAAACAACACAGTAAAAATAATAAAATACTAACCGTGCCGTGCCGTTCCGTACCGTACCGTGTCAAGCTGTGTTTGAAACGAAACGACAAAAAAACGCACAAATTTAGAACACTATGAGCGGTTAGGATAGATTTTTGTCTCGGACGTCCAGTCGTCCACCAAGGCAGCAGAAGGGCAGATGATAGTCATTGGTAAACGATGAAATTCTACGTAGAAGCTTTTCATTTTGGTAAACGATGAAATTTTCTCACCTTTTCTTTCCGATGCTTTTTTTTACGATTTTTGATTCACTTATTGATAATAATATTTAAAATATAACTCTAATAAATTCTACACATCTTTTATTTCCATTTGATTCATATCTGTTTAAAAAGAAATAAATCTTATCCAATAAATATATATGATTTGATTGCTACCCGTTTGCACCTCTAGTTATGCTACTCATTTGCAAGTTTGTGCGCATTTTATTTTTTCGTTACAGACTTACATCCGAGTTTTGCACTAATTGAACACTCGTGAGTTCGTATGTTTGGTGTTGAGATTTCTGATGATTGATGATGACAAATAAATTTTTTAATTTGGACAGTTGTTCAAAAATTATAGTTTGAAAAATCAATATCTGGCATATAATCTATATGTTATGCATATTATATTTTTTTGGAAATATTAATATTTTTTTATATATAAGTTTAAACTAATTGAACAGATCACCTAAAATTGAAATGATTCATGTGTAGTCGTATGTATGAGAATACCATTTGATTTGCATGAAAGCTAGAACCAGCTAATTTATACAACTTCAAACATGTTCATAATTTTGTATGTTTATCCAATTTGAAAAAAAAGAAACATTATTAACGTTATTAATTTAATTCACGACATGTTATCATGTCATAATCGAAATATTGAACACCAGATTCTTAATTTTGTATGTTATAGACAGTCCACAAAGATTTCACAATTTTAGATAGTGATAGGGGAATAACCTACGCACATTCAAAGAAAAATATAGAAAAATAAAAATAGCAAAATTTATCAAGTAAAAAATAGTAAAACACCCAAACAATTTTCAAGGTAGCTTGAAATCGTGCCACAGAAGATCCATTCGTCCCAAATTCATCGTCGTTCTTCCATCTCCAAAAAAGCATAAAATCCCATCAATCATGACACTCTTTCCCCGTTGACAGCCTCTCTCTTCTCTTCCTCACTAACCTTCTCTTTTCCATCTCTTTAAACAAGGAAAATAAACCAAAACCCTAGATCCCGTCTTCTACTAGCATTCTCAGGCCATCGCCATGGCCTCCCGTCGGATCCTCTCTTCCCTCCTCCGTCGCCCCTCCTACGCCTTATCTGCTCGTCGCGCCGCTCCCTCGATCCTCCCTCACCTCGCTCCTAGACCCGCCACTCCCTCCCGTCTTATCCCGACCCGCTCCGCTGCATCCGCCACCGCCGCCGCTCCAAGCCAACCATCCGTGTCGGGCCCCACTGGAAAGATCACGGACGAGTTCACTGGAGCTGGCGCGGTGGGTCAGGTCTGTCAGGTCATCGGAGCCGTCGTAGATGTGCGCTTCGATGAGGGATTGCCTCCAATCTTGACCGCACTTGAGGTTCTAGACAATTCGATCAGACTGGTGCTGGAGGTTGCTCAGCATCTTGGAGAGAACATGGTCCGTACGATTGCTATGGATGGAACCGAGGGCTTAGTTCGCGGACAGAGAGTTCTCAACACAGGATCGCCTATCACTGTATAATATCCTTATCAATTCTCTTCCCATATTTTTTGTTTCAAGGGTTAGATGCCCTTAAGTTTTTGCGTGGCCTGTTAAAATTGACCGATCTACTTGTCATTTTCATTGATGTCATTGTCTGCTTTCCCCTTGATTTGCTAGCAATTTTGACGTGTTTTTTTATATATTTTTTCGTCTGAATTAATGTTCCTGTTTTTTTATATGGTCAAATTTGGAAATTCGTAGTGAGACATTTGTAGTTTGACCTTTTGGTTTAATCATGGTTTCTTTTACTCATTTGCTCTGTGTTTCTGTGTCGCTCATATTGCTTAATAGCTTGAATTCTTTTTTTTTTTATCAGGTACCTGTTGGTAGAGCTACACTTGGACGAATCATAAATGTCATTGGCGAACCCATTGATGAGAGGGGCAGCATAGGTAAGTTCTTTACTTTTTTGGCCATCCGTACTATCTATTTTTTTTTTCAGAATTAACTGGTAAAAGTTGACTTTTTATGTATTGCATTGTCTTATTAAAATTGTATATGATATTGTTCATCAGAGACCAGCCATTTCCTTCCTATCCATCGTGAAGCTCCTGCATTTGTTGAGCAAGCAACAGAGCAGCAAATTCTTGTAACAGGAATCAAGGTGCATTTTCTGTGAAGTTGTTATGTCATATGCAATTGTTATGTGTATTTAATTTCTTAGCATCTGAATTTGGCATATTTCACAGGTTGTGGATCTTCTTGCACCATACCAGAGGGGTGGAAAGATCGGTCTTTTTGGTGGTGCCGGTGTTGGGAAAACTGTGCTTATCATGGAACTGATTAACAACGTCGCCAAAGCTCATGGTTAGCTTTGCAGAAAGGCTGTCATATGTTTTATCTAACATCATTGCTTGCTGACATCGGAAGCTGATGTTGCCTTCCTTAGATCCTTGTCTCATTTTATCTAAGTGTTCTTATTCAATTATTAGGTGGTTTCTCCGTCTTTGCTGGTGTTGGAGAAAGAACCAGGGAGGGTAATGATTTGTACAGGGAAATGATTGAAAGTGGTGTTATTAAGCTAGGAGACAAACAGGTGGCTGCTATTTATTGTCTTTATTTTATTTTTATTTTTGTGTGTCTACTCATACTCTCTTTCGTCAACTACACAGTAAGTCACTGAAGTTTTTTGTTTGCTCAAGTACTTTGAAGTAAGGCAAAAAAAACTACAGATATTCATTGCTGGTTGTGGAACTTTTGGTTATTACATAGTTGTGATAAATTTGGTGGGGCCCTGTTATGACTGGGCATGACCAAGAACGTGAATTGGATTTTAACATTTGGTTGATTTCAGTTGATGATCTATGAACAATTGTGTCCCAAATGCATCCAAAAAAATGAGATAGAAATCTCTGTTTTCTTTTTGGTTGAATACTTCTGAAAACAGGTGATTTGTTCCTGAACAAATATGTTTTTGGGTGATTCTATGTCCCCCAAAAATTTGGTCATTGCACTCTGGTGCTCGTGTAATTTGGTAGATAAATCTTGCAATTGGTGATGCTCATCTTATGTTGATCTGGGCAGGCTGATAGCAAGTGTGCGCTTGTCTATGGCCAGATGAACGAGCCCCCTGGTGCTCGTGCTCGTGTCGGGCTAACTGGCCTGACTGTTGCTGAGCATTTTCGTGATGCGGAAGGCCAGGATGTGCTTCTTTTCATTGACAACATTTTCAGATTTACTCAGGTTTAGTACCTCTTTCTGAACTGATTCTCACTAGCGTTTCGACTCGCGCTCTGCGCGAAAAAATTAAATTTTAAATTTTCGTATTGTAATAATAAATTTTCTAAAAAAAATCCCGGTAAAAAAAAATATGATGAACAGTAAATATACTGTACCGAGAACAGTACGCAACAGGAGAAATTTTAAAATATGATGAACAGTGTTTTTACTGTAGCATGGACAGTGTTTTTACTGTAGAAATGAACAGTAACCCCTATGTTGAGACATGAGTATATTAGATTTCATTTTGGTCAGTGCGTTGCTGAGTGCAGAATTCTCCCTTTAGAATATGAGCTCACTATAGTATGAAACTCCAGGCAAACTCTGAAGTGTCTGCATTGCTTGGGCGTATTCCATCTGCTGTGGGTTACCAACCTACACTTGCTACAGATTTGGGAGGTCTGCAAGAGCGTATCACCACCACAAAGAAGGGTTCTATCACCTCTGTCCAAGCGATTTATGTGCCGGCTGATGACTTGACTGATCCTGCTCCTGCAACTACCTTTGCCCATCTTGATGCCACCACTGTGCTGTCTAGACAGGTACCCCTCCCCCCTCCCTTCCAAAGCTCCTTTTTTTTATCCTAGTTCCATGACATTTAGAGTGCTCATGCTATATTATTGCCATTTCTCGTACATTTTTATTGTTGATGTTATTTAATCTTGTTTTATTACCTTCTTGGCATGTGTCAGATATCAGAACTGGGTATCTACCCTGCCGTGGACCCGCTTGATTCCACATCTAGAATGCTTTCTCCCCATGTGCTTGGTCAGGACCACTACAACACTGCTCGTGGTGTCCAGAAGGTTCTTCAGAACTACAAGAATCTTCAGGATATTATTGCCATTCTTGGAATGGATGAGTTGAGTGAGGATGACAAGCTGACAGTGGCTCGTGCCAGGAAGATCCAGCGTTTCCTCAGCCAGCCATTTCATGTGGCTGAAGTCTTCACGGGTGCTCCCGGAAAGTATGTTGAGCTCAAGGAGGGTGTGAACAGTTTCCAGGTTAGTTTTTTAATATTTGCAAGTAAGGATTCAGAATCATGATGCATATTTGAAGTTCTTAGATGATTGTTAAGGTGTTTTTTTATCCCTGCTTGTAAAGCAGTGCTAGCTGTTCTAAGGTGAAATTTCATCTCCAGCTTGCTGACATCAGACTGCAGACCACGGAGCCTGTATGTGCCAACTCTGCTTGTGTTGCGTGTGAATTATGTACAAAATGTAATTTTGTACATGACGCGCACTTTGGCACAGACAGGTTTACCACTTTGCAAGAAAAGTAATATAACTTTTTTGTGTAATTATTGTAGGGTGTATTGGATGGCAAATATGATGACCTTCCTGAGCAGTCATTTTACATGGTTGGAGGCATTGAAGAGGTCATTGCAAAGGCTGAGAAGATTGCCAAGGAATCTGCACAATAATGGATATTGGATAACGGCGATTATTTTTTTTTTCAATTTCTTTTTTGGTAATAATAGAAAGCTTCAGAGGCCCGTGTTTGGTCTCATGATTTATATTGAACTCATTTTTGTTCTTTTTCCCGGTTGACCGTGTAAGGCTGCGGCGGCGAAGAAAAATACAAATGCTGGATCCAAGTGATTGGTTTGTTTTGAATAAAAATTTCCAGGACTGGTGAGAGATTAGTTGGTTAACTTTGGGTAAACAGCTGATATTTTTCCTGCATGAGGCTGACTCTGTTCAACCTGACCTTTTCCATCTACCATCTACCATATAAAAAGTTCGGATGTTTTGGCTACTGTAGAAAAAAAAATTCGTTCCTTTTTTCTCCTGCTTCTGTCTTCGGCTTAGTGAGAAATTTCGAGATGTTTTCTCTTTCTTTTATTTTCTTGGCCTCATCTTTCCCTCTCTGCCTCTTCTTTCTCCGTCTTTCTCTTCTCCCTTTCTTCACAGTGCAAAGGCGGGGTTCTTTCTCAGCTCCCTTCGCCTTTATGCTGCTAGTGTCCCAGTCGGTCGGTCGTAACTCGTCACAACGGATTTCTATCCAGAAGGATTCAGAAGTTAGTCGGAGGTGTTGTGAAGGGCAAAAAGGAAAAGGCGTCAATCCGTTACAATGAATCCGGTAAAGGATTGAGAATTTTTGTAATGCAAGTATTAATGTTCAAGATTTCAAGACTTCAAAATGTGTCTAACTTATATATGTTGACTTCAACATTTTCTTTAATTTGCTGATTTGCAAACAAATTTGAATTTAATTATTTTTCTGTTAAGAATTTGCAGGTGATGCTTTGAGAATAAATGTAGAGCTTGTCAAGATCTTTCCAACGCTTCGAAAAATACTGAAATCGCAATTACGAGTCAAAAGTTATGACCGTCTGAAGAAATATATTTACCTTGAAAATTTCAAGCGTTATAACGGGTTGAAACCCGTTATAACATGTCAGAACCCATCATAACGGGTTACCGAAGATGCTGCAAGCGTGTAACGCTAGAGCCATTTTTGGAGCAAAACAAAACCTCACAGAGGCGCGCGTTACTGTAATGCTTGGCTTACCCGTCCCAACGGGTTTCTAAAGGAGAAGGGTCCAGAAGTCAGTCAGAGAAGCATACAAGGGCATTTCTGGAAAGGTGCCAACTTGTTATCACGGGTTCATCAAGGCGTCATGGAGTTTCTGTAACGCTCTAGCACAAATCCAAGGTTTCAAGACTTCAAGAAGTGTCCGACCTATATATATGATGCAAAGACGCATCAGAAGGGATGAGAGACCTCCCACAAGCTTTCAAGCATCAAATTAAGCACCAGAAATAGATAAATAGCTTTCTCCTTCAGCTACCTAAATCTGAGAGTATTATGATAACACCCATAGTCTAATAGTCTAATTGTCAATCCGAGAACTTTCCTTTAGTTAGATTTTAGCCTTTGATGCATCACATTTGTGTTGTCAAGTGGTGCATCCCCTATTCTTGATTGTTTTGTCAATTAGACCGTTAACCGTGTAGAGTGGTGTTGCCCCATACATTGGTCTAGGAGTTGAAAATTGATTTGCTTGTTTAGAAGAAATCAAAGATCGGTTCCGAAATTATAGAGAACATTTGTTTTGATAGTGAAATCGATTTGGAAGGAAGATTTGGCTTTAGGAGACCCGTGGACGTAGGCCTAGTTGATTGATAGGCCGAACCACGCTACATCATGTGTTCCTTTTGTTCTCTTGATTGCTCTTGCTCTCTCTTTACTCTTTCTCTCTTATTACTTTGTTCTTTGTTGATTTGTGAATTGCTCTATTACTTCTAGAACGTGCTTGCTTTAACTCTTGACTAGATGATTAAGATCTACAAGCTTTAATTTGAAATTATTGATTGAAAATGCATCCGCCTAGTAATTTGACCTTAGTTTTGCGGTTTAAGTTCCAAAATTTCTAACAATGTATACTTGAGGAATACGAACCATAAGCATCAAGAAAGTCCTTCCCAACTTTACAAGCACTTAATTGGGCACCAGAAAGAGCACAATAGTCTTCTCCTTCAGCATCCACACCTTGAGAGTGTTTAGAATAGCTAATTTTCTAATTATCAATCCGAGAGAACACTTTGTTGATTGTTTTAGTAAGATGAACTACATTGTGTCATCAAGTAGTTCATCCCCATTCTTGATTATGTTGTCAATAGTACAATTAAGACTTTGTAGAGCAGTGTAGCCCCTTGCAAAGGGTTTTCAGCCTAAGATATGTTCTATTGTTGTTAGGAACCTAAGATAGATTCTGCAATTGTAAAAACACTTGTGATCTAGTGGAATCGGTCCCAGAAGGTATTTTGGATTCGAGGATTCCGTGAATGTAGGCCTAGTTTGTTTGTAGACCGAACCAGGTTACATAGCGTGTTCTCTTGCTCTCTCTTAATCTCTTTTTCTTTATTCTCTCTTTTACTATCTTTGCGTATTATTATTTGAATTGCTCTTTTGTTATTAGTGCTTACTTGATTGAGATTTTAGCTAGGTGATTAAGGTCCAAAGTTTGAATTGAAATTGATAAAGCGCCTTCGCAATCGTGTTTGACCTTAGGATTTCGAAATAACAATTGGTATCGGAGCAGAAAGGTTCATAGCTAATTAGACCAAACTTGATAGTTCTTGACATGTGCAAAAAAAAAATGCATGTGCAAAAGAGAAGATAGCTCAACCAAAGGCAAAAAGTACAAGTGCTAAGTTGTGGAAGCCCCTAACCGAGCTAACACGGTAGAATTTGATCTCTCTAATTTTCATTATGATTCTTGTGATGAGTCTGGTGATAAGGATAAAGATCGAGAGTTTTTTAATGTGATTAAGCTTAAGGAGTTACTTAATGAGTCTAAAAAATCCATGGATGTTAAAGATGCTATGATTAATGATTTTTAAGTCAAAGATTTAATTGCTAGCAACTATGGTTAAAGACCTTGAGACCAAAGTCAATTTAGATGAAGTAAATAAATTAAAAGAAGTATATTCTTGGACTTCAAATTTTGTTAAGTTTGTTAAAACATCAAACCATGACACTAAAATTGACTATGATAAGATGTATATTGGTCAAGATCCACATAACGAAATTGAACTTGGATTTGTAAAGGAACAACCTTCTACAATAGAAAAGCAACCTAATCCAAATGACAAACTCATTCAAGCTAAAAATCATGCATATATGTATGACAAGAGATATACTAAGAAAGTCAAATTCACTAAATCTAATTCTAGAAAGATGATAAACAAACCTAGAGCCAGAAATGAATATATGATCACCAACTATCATAGAGTTCAACCGCCAAATCTTAACGTAGGGATAGATATGGTAGATTCCATGTGCTACAAGATAACAAGAAACACGGTAACAATTTTCAAAGAAAAAATGTATAATGGTACTTTTCAACCAAGATACAACCCTAGGAACGTGTAAAACGATTACAAGAATATTAGTAGCAATTATCAAAGAAAGAGATACAATGATATTTACCAATTAAATTATCATCCTGAAGTAAGCAATTAAAATAACAAATATAGATCAAGGGTGAGTTATTGGAGACTTAAGAACAAAATTGACTATTATCATAGCAATATTAACCCAAGATTATTTTTGTTCATCTAGTTTGAACATCAAGAACGTTTTTCTCTTCTTAGGAATGAAAATAATATAGTTCCATTTGATGTGCCTAGCACATGTGGAACTAAACCGATTATTTAGAAAATCACAAGACTCTCCCAATTTGTTTTTCTTTTGTGTATTATGTTAAAAGGGAGTCATGTAGTAAAATGTATGATTTAGTATCCATTTGGTTGAATCATATGTTTTGTGAAATTTATTTGATCTTGTTATCCAAATTACAACTCAGTTTGAGCATTTGCATGATTACAAAATACATCTTGACAACTGAATTGAACCCTAATAATATCAAAGACCAAATTGAGAGCATAACAACAAATTAATTCATAAATTAAACTTGAAAATATTGCTTGCGTTATGGAAACTCGTTACAACGGATATGAAAGAGATACAATGATATGTCAAATAATAATATGTCAAATAGTATATAATAATTATATTGTCGATCGCAAATGTTTCGTAAAATCGCTCTCTACACGAAATTCACAAAATAACTCGCCACACTTAATCTCTACAAAAAATCAATGATCAAGATTTAAAATATATATATTAATCAAAGAAGAAAATTAATTCTTTGTTGTGTCCAACTTCTTACGTAGGGGACACAGACAAAGATTAATACTATTTTAGATTTGATTTTTTGTATAACCTACATGAATAAACTTCACCTTTCCTTCTATCTAATTTGTAAATTCACCTTGTGATTTCCAATATCAAATTACCATCTTTCGGTTTCTAAACTAAAACATGAAAATTCATATACATATATTCAGGGGCGGATTTGTGTAGAGGCAAGCTCAGGCACTTTCCTGGGCCCGATTTTGAAAAATAGTAGAAAATGGAAATTGTGCCTGGGTGTTATTGGCATCCCATCTTATTTTGTGCCTGGGATTGGGCCAGTGGGCCTGCAAGGTTGCAACTCAGCCTCAGCCTCAGCAACATCTCACATTGGTAGATCGCGCCTCGCTCTCGCTGCACGCAGAAGTGGAAACGAAACTCGACTGGACGAATCGAAATCGCTCGCTCCTCTCTTCTCTCTTCATTCGCTCAAAGCCTCAGACCGTCAGACGACTTAGACCGTCAGACTACATTCCTGCTTGACAGCTCCAAAGTCCAGACGACAGACGGCCAGAGCCAGACCTCCAGAGTCCAGACTCTAGTGATCTGTCAGTGTCACCTGTGATCGACTGCTATTCTGGTATTCTGGAGCAGAATTTTTGATCCGCCAGACCTCCAGAGTCCAGACAGACCAGACTCCAGAATTTCTGGTAAGTGGTAACCTGGTTCAGTGGTTCTAAACTTGTAATCTCTGAAAGAAAATTCGTTAATTTCTAATTTCCATTTACAATTTTGCATTTAAGAGAGACCATTAGACCAATAATGTCAATGATTTGTTGTTCAATTTTACTGGCATGATTGGTTGAAAGCTGCTGTCTCACCTCATCGGCTCGTGACATGCTAACTTTGATTTTTTTTTGCAATAACCATTAACCAATATGATTGGAATAAGCGAACATGTTTTAAATTTACTTTCTGTCTCTCTGAGCTTGAGGCTTGAGCACAAATATATACACAACCATGAATTATTTTGAGACTGCAACAGCTAGCTACCTAGCAATTGAGTACGCAATTGAGTACTTGTTTTAAATTTACTCTCTTTGAAATTTAATTGAGTACTTGTTTTCAATTTTTGTTGTAGTTTAGTAGTTATGGAGAGGTTTTTCATTGTTTTAATTGAGTACTCTATATAGTTTAGAGAATGGTTTTTTTATGTTAAACTTTTTTATTATTATTTTAATTAATATTATATTTTATTATTTTATTTTTTTGTCTAGACAAAAATTTTGTCTAGATCCGCCCCTGCATATATTGATATATATATAGAGAGATGAGGATTTGAATGTCTTCATTTTGGATGCCTATATGACTCCATCATGACTTCAAATTATACACCACTCATCAAACACGCTTTCTATACATTCAATCTATATCATTTATTAATTCTTAATGAGTGGTGCAGATTTGAAGACACAATGCACACAAAAATTAAGGCATTTGAACCCTTCTTATATATATAATTGGAATTTCATAGTTATAGATAGTGTCACAAATAAGTCAACCACAATACCACATACATAATTAACCAAGCCAACATAGTAATGAATTTGCAAGCGTATCCCTGGAAATTAAATACTTAGCCAAATATCTTCCAATTCAAACACGAGTACAAGTGTACAACTTGAAATTAACCTTAGCAAAAATGTGCTTTTACAAATTATTGAAAAGTACTTTTCTTGAAGTATTTAATTTGAATCTTCTTTTAGTCATTTATATTTTATACTCTTGAGTTCATTAAATTAATGTTTTGTCAATATTTTCCACCGGGAATTCTAAACGAAATTGTGAAGGCATAAAACTAAAAGAGCAAAGATAATGCACGCACCTCTAGTTCACAGGGATCCGTATTTTCTCAAATGATTAGAAATTTTCAGAAAAAAATAGATAAATTTATGCATGAATATTATAACACGTCAAAAAGATTATTATTCAGTCCATAGATGAATGTCAATACAATTTATGCAAACGATTACAATTGTCGTTTGCCCGGTAATGAACGGCCCAGATGGAACTATGTTTATCGAGCTCAGAAACCAACGACTCTCCTCATTCGCTCTTTCTTCGCTCGCACCGACCTCCCAAAATCCCGCTCCAAACATCACTCAATTGCCTTTTTTTACCTCTCCCTTAATTTCATAGTTTCATCACTTGCCTTTTTTACTCCTCTATTAGTTTCATCACTTCATTCACTTGCCTTTTTTATTCCTCTATTAGTTTCATCACTTGTAACGTAAACTAAAATCCCGCTCACGCTCACTCTCTCTCTCTCTCTTTCTGACGGATATACTCGTTCATTTTGAATTCCGATCGGTTTTGAAAATCTTCCTCCCAAATTATTCTCTCAGGTTAGTCGCTACTCGATTTCTCTTCCGACTTCCCTGATTTTTAGATATGAAAATCACAATAATCCTTGAATTGTCTTTTTTGTTTTTTTAGATTAGACTGTTTGCTTTTCGGATTCGTTTTTGTCCTGTCCATCAATGCCTTTATTGATCTTGATGTTCTAGAAATCAATTACGACAGAAGTGTTATGGTTTTTTCTACTTTAGTTTCAAGATCATTATATAGTAAGTATTGTTCTACTTAATTTCAAGAATTTCTTGATTTTTCTGTATACCCTTTGTTTTGTGATGTAAGCCATACCTTATCACTGAAAACGAGAAGCCTTTTCCAAGAAGAAACAGAAAGCTAGTCTTTCTTTAGCATCACTAACAAATTAGACTCAGACTAAAATTTTCAGGTAAAACCATAAAAGCTTTCTAGAAACATGAATGCAGTTCAGGACTATTTTTCGCGTCTGGAGAAAGCATGTGGGCCCCTGCTTCATGAGATTCAGGTGTCACTCATCTCATTCACTCATAAAATCTGCACTTATTTTTGTTTTTCTTCAATTAGTGCATTTCTTTGAAGATCTTTTATCTTTTGTTTCAAAAGGAGTTCATTGGAAATGTGAAGTTTTTTCCCCTTACATGGTATATCAGAATCAAGCTCTTGTAGGCATTGATAGCTTTACTTCTCAATCTGTGACCACTTGCAGCTTTGTAATGAAGTCATATAATTTGTATATGGAGTCAAAATAAACTATGCTAAAATTTTCAGTGCTTATTTCATTGAAGAAGTTGCATTGCAAATTTGCAAATTTGTGAGTGAAATCTACATACCACGTCAAAAAATTATACACTTCATTTTGTTCATTTTTTATTTATTTTCTATTTCTTAGGTAATATGGGATGAAATTGGTGAATCTCCTGCTGATAGAGAAAATACACTTCACGACTTGGAACATGAGTGTGTCGAGGCCCACAGCAGGATACTTGATAAGGCCAGCCATCTCCGAGTTCACTTGCGTCAGTCCATTGCTGATGCTGAGGCCGAGCTGGCAGCTATCTGCTCTGCCATGGGTGAAAGACCGATCAACTACACACAGGTGCTTCTCTTGACGGTTTTGGTCTAATATATGAATAAAGAAACTCAAATTGGCATTAGAGATGAGGCTCTTAGATTTTGGTCTAATTTAAGAATAACAAAATCAAAATGACATTGAAGATTAGGTTCTGGTAGGGTACCACAGAATAATACTCCAGAAGTTAGATACATGTAAGTAGTCTTCGAGGGAAAGAACAACTAAGCCATGCCGTAAGTTTTGAATATTTTAGTGTATGCATATATGAAAGTATATCAAATCATTTTAAGATTTCTAACCTCAATGATAAAGTTTTCAGATAAATCAAATAACTGGAAGCTTGAAGTCTGAGATCAGTGCCATAGGTCCCTTACTAGAGGAGATGCGAAATAGAAGGGCTGAGAGAATCGGCCAATTTCTAGAAGTAACAGAGCAGATACACAAGATAAGAATTGAAATCGGGGCAACGGGCTGTAATCAGTCCGAAATAACTTTTGACGAGTCTGAACTTACCACTAGAAAGCTGGAAGAACTGCAGAAGGAGTTACAATCCCTTCTAAAGGAAAAGGTTAGTTTTTGTTGCTGACTAGTAATTCAGTAATTTATTGTTCTACCTTTCTAGACCAGTTGCTAATGTGTTAGTGGATAGAGGTGCATTCTTGACAAATGACAATGTCTCATTTACCTCTTTGACCAACTAAATCTAGAATTTATCCTTGCTAACCCAAAGTTTTTATAGCATTTGTAAATATTACAAAAATGAATTACTAAAGTTAGGAGATAAATTGTCAATATGCCATTGCACTCTGTAATGCCTGCAAGTTCTATCAAAAGTTGTTTTTTTTTTGTTTACAAGAATTCTGGGGGTGTTATTTGAAAATATGATAGAATACTGGCCCATTTGAAGAAATACTATTTTCTCAAACAAGAAAAAAAGGAAAAAGGCAAAACCAGGAGCTTCCATGTATACCGGCATGGTCTGTCTTTTTGCAACTGTTACAAGCTACCAGCATCTTCATGCTCCTTTAGTATCTGAAATCTATTTTATTCCTTGACAGAGTGAACGTGTTAAGAAGGTCATGGGGCATTTGAAAATTTTGAATTCCTTATGCATTGTGCTGGGATTAAAGTTTGAAAAAATCATTCAAGAGGTGCACCCAAGTTTAGATGAAGGGGAAGAAGCAAAAAACTTGAGCAATGATCTTGTTGGTCGGCTAGCATCAGCATGTGAGAAATGGCGAGAGGTCAAAATCCAAAGGATGAAGAAGGTAAATGCTCTCAACAAGTATACCAAGATGCAGGGTGCAACCTAGCAACAATTTGACCAAATTAAGCATCAATTGTGCAATTGAATCCCAAAGAAAATGTTGAATTCAAGCAACTTACCATTGCCTAGCTATGTATTAAGCACAACGTAGCTGATAAGGTAAAAGTGAAATAAAAGAGGAAACTGGTGGTATGGGGTAATTCTGCTTGTACTTGCTAAATTTGCCGAAGCACCACGATAAGCTGAGATCATGAGATGTTGATTTCTATTAATCCTTATCTCATAATAGCTTCAACATCTCGCAACTTCAATGTTGGAGCTTTGGGACCTAATGGATGTTCCAATAGAAGAGCAGCAGATGTTTCAAAAAATTACCCGTAATGTCGCAGCTTTGGAACATGAAGTAACTGAACCAAAAATTCTCTCCATTGATCTTCTTAAACAGGTAACTTATACTTAATGATGTATGAAAGCCCCTTCAATTAAAATGAGTATTACATGTGCCCTAACAGGAATCAGCAAATGACTCATTTGGGGTCTTTGCCAACTGAAATTTTCATTTTAATGAGCAGTGCAGTGCACTTGCAATAAACTATATGAAGTATGGTTGTACCCCCACCAAGTTTGTATGATAAATATACAAAGTAGTCCCTCTTTGTCCTAACTTTTGTAGATTAAAAAGGTAGAGGAGAGTAGCTTAAGTATTTTTGGACAAAACTAAGAACACACAAGATGTTAACTATATTAAATATGTTCATTTATCTATGTATGCATTAGTTTACTTGTTTATGGGAGGGCTTAATGCATGATATCAAAAAAGAGAGCATGATATTGGCTGGCCTTGTTTTGGCATCACTATGCTATTGATCTGGGGGCTTAATATAAAGAGGTTTACGATCATCACAGGCTGAGGCAGAGGTTTTAAGGTTGGAGAAGCTGAAAGCTAGCAAGACGAGAGATATTCTTTTGAAGAAGAAATTTGAACTAGAGGAGTTGAGACAAAAGACGCATCTACTTCCAGAAGATGGAGAAATTAATTTTGCTCTTGAGGCTGTTGAAGCTGGTAAAGTCCATAAGAGTCTTTTTAGCTTTCTCAACTAGCCTCTTTTGCAAATTAATACACATCTTCTATACCTTTCTTTGTGAATAACATGCAACAGTTCTCTTGCTTGCAACTCAAACAGCTTACTCACCATTGGTCTTTATCTTCAAACTTTTTGTAATTTTTAAAAATTAAAACTGGCTTAATATGCTTCAGAATTAAAAAAAATGGCACTCACACTTAAAAACCAAAGTTAAGTCAGATGAAGAATTACCCATGACTTTTCAGATCAGTTTTACTTGATTGCTTATGCTCTTGACAAAGTATCTACCATATTTTTGCTTGACCTAAGCTTTTGTCCCTTCTTGGGATTTTGTATTCGAAGCATGTCATTTTAATCCTTCCTGTATAATTTCAGGTCTTCTCAATTTTTGTTCACATTTTGTCCTGCAGACAGTTTGGAAATTTCTTTCCACATAAAGTAGTCTTTTTTTTCGGAAGTATGAAAAAACAGTAAGAGAATTCTAAAATAGTACAATGTGTTTTCCGACAAGATATTTGATATGAAGATCACATTAAGCAGCTTAGATCCATGATTTGAACCATTTTCATTTAAATCATAATGCTAACAATTATGCGTTACCCTAATTCCTTGGGGACATTTATGTTTATTCTTGGCAGGAGCTATAAGCTACTCTTTACTGATGGAGCAGATTGATAATCAAATCTCATTAGTTAAGGAGGAAGTTTTAAACAGGAAGGATATTCTAGAAAAGGTTGAGAAATGGTTAAATGCATGTGAAGAGGAAAAGTGGCTGGAGGAGTACAGTAAGGTTTGCTACTTCTCCTTTGCTATTCATATATGTTTGTTGAAGTCCGGTAGCTTGTAACATTCTAAGAATACTAATACTTCTAACAATGTTTATATAATTTGTCTTTTCTTTGTTTGAACTGAGAACATTTGGGATTGGATTCATAGTGACAAAAATACTTAGGTTTAGAAAAAAGTAAGATCCATCCAAGAACCATCAATTGATTGTTACTGTTTAAACCCAAGGCAACCAGATCAGAATTTTTTTATGAATTTGGCCTACACCTGATTAACCTTTTAACCCAACCAGCATGTAACTAATCAATAATCTGAGAGCAGTTATTTGAGACCTTATTGAAGAGAAACTTAACTCATATTGACTTATTAAGGGGAAAAAACGTGATCATCTGCGTTAGCCTGTCCTGTATGACAAAACCAATGGATCGAAAGCAAACCTGCATTAGCCTAAATCTAAACGGACCATGCTGAAAATAACCAAGAGTAACATGGTCTGAAATTGATTTGAACCCACAATGACTCGTCTCCAAATGTTGATCTGTTCATTTTCTATCTGTAACAGCCGATGACTTTGCAATAAGGTCCAGTATTGGTGGACATTTGAATAACTATCTCTTTCACAATTATAATACTATTCAATACATAGTAAAACATGTGCCATTGCTTTAGGATGAAAACCGTTATAATGCTGGACGGGGGTCTCATCTGGCTCTCAAGCGTGCAGAGAAGGCGCGTGCTATAGTGAACAAAATTCCAGGTAAGTGGCAAAATTATGTTCCAAAAAACTTGTATGAATGGTTACTTTTTGAAAAGTAGTTGCACATTCTTTTTTAACTGTATTTGCAACAAGAACCTGTTCTCATATTTCACAGCTTGAAACTATTATTTTTGGAATATTCAAAAGTAGCGCTATGCCTAAAAGTATTATATCAATGTTGATCAACGGTAAAACATGTTTAATTTTAGAGCTGAACAATTTTAACTAGCTCGACAAATTCAATTTCACTCCATACGTCACTGCCTTGATTCACTTCGATTTAGGTTAAAGGAATGCTTTCTTTATACAAGTAAATGTCAGCATTTCACAGGTGATTTCTTTTCAATATGTCCAATTTAACCATTGGGTATGATGCACTAATTCTTCCAAACTGGAGGGCGCTTGTTGCAAACCAAAGAATCATAGCGATTATTTTAAAGACTAAATCAGATAAAATTTGCAAAGAGGGACAATGAATTAATAAGTAAACCTTCTTTAAGTTATGGTGATCTTATTTATATACGTAGTGAACGTGCAATTTACATGGACTTGACTAAATTAAAGTGTTCTATCTTGATCAGCAATGCTACAAAATCTGTCTGACAAAGTTGCCACGTGGGAGAGAGAAAGAGGAAAGATATTCACTTATGATGGGGTAGAATTTATCTCTCTTAGTGTCTTCTTATTCAAGTTATCCTGTTATTAGTATGGGTTATTAATTTGTTTTCCTTAATTCATCTCACTTCAGGTCAGTCTTCACTTGATGCTTGAAAAATATAATGTACGTACGATGGAGAAAGTGCGAGAACTTGAACACCAGAAGGTAATATCTTAAATTAATTATTTGTGTGTTCTTAGTTAATATATTTAATGCTAGATATTCATTGGCAATTAATTATCTTGAAATCTCTACAACTTAAAAAGGGGTTATAGTTTTGAAATTCAACAATTGGACAATACTTGAAATTTGTAAGGGTTCATATTTAACGGCCTTATTTAAATATCAAATGACATTTTGATTTCATGAAATTTGTATAGACAACCAACCGATACTATTAAAAGTTTAAAACCAACTTTCATTATTTTTCTATTTTTTTAAGTTTTCTGGTTTAATTTGAAAAATATTTTCAAGATGATCCTTTCTAAATAAGCTGAACCCTTAATTTTGTTAGTTACTGCAGGTTTTAAAAGCACAATACAAAGCATGTTCATTTTACAAAGTATATATTATCACTTCGCTGTTCGTCTATGGTTGTCAGATTTACTAATGAGATTGTGATAAAAGTTTAAAAAATAATCTGCTGTTTTACAAAGTCTAAAGTTTTAAATTTTTATTTACAGGAGCAAAAGAAGCTGTACAAGCAGATGGTGGCTGAGCAGGAGATTCGTTATGGATCCAAACCAAGCCCTGTCAAATGCCAAAGTTCAAGAAAGGGAAGAGGTTCCATTGCTTCTCACAGAAGGCTTTCTCTAGGTGGGACCATGAGTGAGCCACCTAGAACAGATGACCGACAACAAAACAAATTGACTAATCCAGCCAAGAAGATCACCAAGGATAGACTGTTTTTCTCTCCTGGTAAGCATCGCATTTCCTCAGAAGTCAGAACTGGTGCAAGAAAAAAATTGAAAAGTAATGTACTGGTACATTATTATTTCTGAACCCAATAATGTAACAGACTAAATTAGGTTTCAGTGACTTTCTTAGTTTCATGCTTTCTGTTCCTGCTCCCTTTACTGACTATTTTTTTTACTTTTATTTCTGGTTGTTAATTCTCTCTACCAATAGGTAAAAAAGGTGCTTATTGTTCCCCCCCTCCTACAAAGCAACGTTACAACAATTCAAGTACTCCTCGTCGACCTGAGTTACCACGCCAACCCTTTTCACAAATAACCCATCCCAATAACATAATCTCTGCACCACCAAAGCTGACATCTGGTATTAATTCGGCTTCCAGAACTCCAATTCTGATGCCAGTGCAGATGCAAGTAGGTCCAACACCATCACTTACTCCAATGAAGTATCAGTTCGAATTAATCAATGCAGATGGCATCGAGTATTCGTTTGAAGAAAGGCGGCTTGCTTTCTATCTTGCAGCACATTGTTAGGGCTTTGTCCGTTTAGGTTTATTATAGCTTCCTTTTCCATTTTATGTGTGGAATTATATTTCATATTTCAGAACATGTCCTTATATCATATGTACATTACTAATAAAAGCACTGGAGGTGGCTGCAATTATCAAACAATGCTAGCTTTTTCTTTTTTGCTCTCAAAAAAGAACAAAAATATTGGCTTTTCTTAATAAATTAAATGCTAGCTTGTAGGTAGGGACAGTTTTATCCACCAAGAGTTTTGAACTGTCCTAATTGATGTGAATTTCCTGTCTGCTTTAAATTGGATACATAAAATTTAAATAGAAAGTCCTGATTTTCGAGATGTGAAGTTTATACATGCTCAACCTTAATAAGCTCAATAAGCAGGTTTTAGTTATTGGATTGATCTCAATGATTTTGCACAATCTTGATAATAGATGCAATGACATAGATTTGTTCGAACTCAGGGATACCAGATACGATTACACCATTAGTATCAACTGTTACAGAGAAAACTGCATTTTCTGAGCAATTCAGTATGAACAAATCAGGCAAGTACTTTTGAAAATTTAAAACATATGCTTACAAATTCTAAATATAGAAATGGTTTGTCCCCTATAAAATTTTAATATAAAAGAATTATTGAACATCATAAATCAAAATTAAGTCGTTAAATTTTTTAGTACACGAAGTCTTCTTGGAGTTCTGGGAATTTATTGGAACTAGTAAGATGCTAACACGATGCGGTGAAATAAATAATATTATAATATCTTTCGTGTCTTTCATAATAAAATATATGCAAGATATACTATCTAATGAACCAATTATGTTGATGTACATTTTTTTATATTTCCGATTCATAAACTTTAAAGTGGGATTAAAAAAAAAATTAAAACATGGTCAAATTTCTTTCTCAAATGTCTATTTTCGAAAATATATGTTGATTTATTGCTATATTTCTGTATGGTTATAAATATTTGACCACTGCTTTCAAAAATTACACAAAAGATCTTAAATAACAATATCATAAATAATAAGATATATGTCAATAATAAATGCTATAGAATATTTCGTCTCCATGAGAAGATATTACATGCTCTTATTATGGTAAGAGAATCGAAAGTCTAAGGGAATTGAAAGTCTAAAATTGAGCGATTGTGATCGAAAGAAATGAAAATCTAACGCTCTGTATTGATCTGAGAGATGAATAGAGGTTTGGAGACAAAAACTCCAATCTCCTTTTATTAGTAGTAAGGATGAACTGGATCCAAGTGCCTGCCGAGAAGCTCCTCGTTATGCATTTTAAAAAATTCCCTTTCTATATAAGAGATGGTATCTTACTTATCAGATGTTTTTAGGAGCACCGTAACTCTATTCTTCCTCATCCCACAAGATGTTTCCATTACAACTTTTACTCAATTTCGCACAGTTTTTGTTACTTTTTCTC
>CAXKVX010001899.1:0-34084 GCA_964058865.1 Eleocharis quinqueflora | reverse complement strand
AACATGCATGATAACTCGTTTATCATGCATAACGGTCAGGTATTTGTGAAACATTTTCCCAACTTTTTTATGGATCTGTATCACACATAATGGTCAGCTATTCCACTGAATTGGTGAGCTAAAAATTACACAACACAATACCGACTGCTCGTAGGATACCGTACGGGCAGCAAATTTTACTGAGGAGGATGAATTTTTCGTGATCCTATCAAGCGGGTACTCCACCGGATGCGGATTCTTTTTTTGTACCAACAAACTATTTACTTTGCTTTTAGTTAATGGAGGCCGTTAAAGGACCAAGATTTGGATTCGGTATTTTAAGCAATGCTAATTCATGCTATATGCTTAACAAACAGGCCCAATAGTCTGATAAATGAAGCCCGTTAATATCTAGTGGCCCGTTTGGAAATGTGATTTTTTTTAGTCTATTTGTTTATTACCTTTATTTTGATTTTTGAATGAAGAAACCAATAAGGGTAGGTAACTAAGTTGTAAGTCACAAATTACAAATTAATTTCTGGAGCTTATAAGTTATAAGAACTTGAATTTGTGAATCATTATTTCATTTACTCTGCCATCTGAACAATTAGACCATTTGTCTATTTTAATTTTCAATAAAGTTTCTCTTTAATTAATCTTAAGGTAGCTTTTTAATTTTCAATTAATAGTGTTTATTTCTTATGATATCCATCTTAACAAAATTTTCTAAAACAAGCATCAGTGCCTTATGCTTTTGCCAAAAAGCATATTAAAATATAATACTTTGATTTGAGATATTGGGTGCTGACAAAGTCACTAACTATCTTTTACAGAAAGGTTAAAGACTTCCATGTACTCACTAATCATATCTAAGAAAACAAAAACAAAAAAGAAGAAAGAAAATAGACAAAAGACAAAGAAAGAAAAGAAACAAAGAAGATACCAACTTGCTAGTCTTTATATAGAGTACCAAACTTTCCCCCTTTGCTTTTAACAAAGCGCCAAATCTATGTCAATAAAAGATAATGTTGCATCAATTCATGGACTGCACCTGTTGTACCAGTTTAGCATTTGCTTGTTTTTTAAACAAAAAAAGAGACATGTTATTACTGTTTTATAATTGTGAAACACATGAAGGTGGCCTAATTACCTAACCTTTCCTTGGATTTTATGTGGAAACAAGAGTACCTAAAGTAATTTTTTTAAAAATATGTCTATAATTTAGATTTTTTTTTTAAATGCACTATTTTGAATTGTTCTGAAAAAAATTGTAAATTTTGAACCATCATAACAAAAATTTTGAATCTGATTCTAACTGTATATTGAATATTTGAATTTCAAAACTTTTGCTGGTGTAGCATGTGTGCTGTTTTGTTCAGGGCCGTCCGATCATGTCAAATTTTGTGCTGCATCAATAAATCTTTAAACATGTATTCTCTAAATCCATCCGTCCATTCGTTCATCGTGTGGCATGCGTTGCACGCGCGACAGAGGATGGAAACACTTATTTATTTCAATGGGATGATTAATTCTGATTTAAATCTGAGTCGTGTTATCTTTTCAATAAACAAATATTTATATATAGAGTTATGTCGTATATTTCTGGCAAATATTAATATTAAAATAATAAAAATAAATATAAATGATGTTAATTATACATTGTAATGAAAAATTATTCATCAACAATTTTAAGCATTCAACATAAAGAAAAATAATTTTATGTGTTCGTTCCTGTTCTGTTCCACCAAATACAAAATTAATTGTATAAATTTTCAACAAGTGTAACACTGTAGAAGTTCAAATTACACTGTCGTACACATTTACGAACGAAAAATGCAAGATAATGTGACAACCTAAAAGATTAGCGAGCTTAAGATAAAACAATTCGAATTAGCTACTATTCCGATTCTCAAACTGCTTTTGTTTGAGCAAACCCATTTGACTCTTCAACTCATAAAATCCGACTCTTAGTTTAGTGGTTAAGAGCACTAATTTTTATTGAAAAAGTCGTGAATTCTAAATCCGAATGAATAAATCTTATGTCATTTAAATTTGAGTACCTTTCACTCTCAACTTTATCTAAAAAAACTTGAACTTACAGAAATATAAAAGTTACACAACTAAATGCACATGATATTTATTGATTCGGAGAAAAAATGTTTGACAAAATATCAAGAAAAAATATGTGGTAAGCACTTAAAGAAAGAAGAAAGTTTGAAGTATATTATCCTCATCAAGAAAATGTACAATAATGTTGTGACTAATGTTAGAATATGTGACGACAATATTGGTGATTTTTTCAATGAGATATGATTACATTAAGTGTCAGTTGAATGGTGATTTTTTCAATAAGATATGATTACATTAAGGGTCGGTCTTCAACTCTTATATAGATGACTTTTTCTTGGTGCATGATCTTTGCTGATGATTTAGTATTGATTGATGAGAGTAAGGTATGCGTCAATAGAAAATTGGAGTTGTGGAGGTTGATTTTAGAATCAAAAGGTTTTATACTTAGTGAGACTAAAATCGAGTATATGAAGTGTGAGTTCAGTTGTGTTTGATCAGAAGATAAAGTCATAGAGATGTCAATTTAGATCGACAAATAGTGCCCATAATTGAGACTTTTTGACATTTGAGATCGATGTTAAAAAGTGATGGTGAGAACTAGAGGTGTTTAGATGATCGGTTCAGTTAAAATAAAAATAAATTAAGCAAATCATTCCTTTGGTTTTCAAGATTATAACCAAACCAATTGAATTAAATTTGTCGATCAAATCAACTGAATCGAAGTAATATTTCAGTTTGTTTGGTTGAATGGAAATGCGATTTTAAAATATAAAACATACAGAAATAAATTAATAACGACATGAAATATATATAAAAGAAATTCAAGATATATATGAATTATTGACATGTTCATTCAATCAATTTCATACAAAATATGTTGATGTTATTCAATCTAAAAAAATTTCGTTTTTAAGTCACAAAAAATCAATTTGTTTGATTATTTCGGTTTAGTTAATTTTGAAAATACAAACCAAATCAAACAAAATATCAAAAATCAAAGTAATTCAAAATTGAACTGATCCATTTAATTCAAAATTTATTGGTTCAGCTCAAAATCAAATAAACCGAACCATTTGAACTCTTCCTAAAAGCTAAAAATTGTAGTTCTACATGACGACAATCACATATGCAATGTTGTACAATGAAGAATATTGAACTATTAAAGTCTAACACATTCAAAAGATGAATATAGCATATATATGCATGTTGCTGTGAATTGGTAGTTACAAAAGAAGAGATCACATAGAAATGATAACCTCTAAATCTCTAATTATGATTGTGTCATCCATTGTAATACAAGTTTCATCTTAGACTCTTCGGCAAGCATTATTATTTTCAGAAAAATAGCATATCTCTTTTGGTGAAAGAAATACAAATTAACTGAATTATCGATTAAGAGAAAATAGAAAAGAGTACTATGATTTCAACTCAACTAGAGATCTTTTATTCTTTCACAATTTTGAGAAGGGATCAAATGGCTACTTTTCTTGTGCCTCATCATGTCCATTAACTTAAAAAAATTAAGTAACTAATTTTTTAAGACTTTAAATATCAAAACTAATTGATTGAATATTTTATATATGTCATAATACATGTGTATAAAAAATGTTACAATATTTTTTATACACATGTATTATGACATATATGAAATATTCAATCAGTTAGTTTTGATATTTAAAGTCTTAAAAAATTAAATAATTAATTTTTTAAGTTAATGGACATGATGAGACACAAGAAAAGTAGGCATTGGAACCCTCCTCATAAATAATAGAGTGATTATATAATAATACTAAAAAGTCAAATGCTATTTTTAATTAAGTGATAACTTACTTAAAAATAAATTATAGTTTAATATTTTTGTTTTAATAAAATAAGAAATAAGAAATTACACTTCAATAATAATAATCTAGGAAAATGTTCCGTCGATCCCAAATTCGATACCGTCATCGATACCCACTGGACATGTCCAGTTGAGTTCCGACGAAAATTTGTTTTACTTTTGATGCATATTGTTTTCGTTATTATGCATGTTGTTTTTGTTATTGTGCATCTAATAACAATGCATAACAGTCAAATACTTATTATTTATATGCTAAGTTCATTATGTTTTTTGTTCTACTTATGATTTATTATGAAAATTTGTTTTACTTATGATGCATATTGTTTTTGTTATTATGCATATTGTTTTTGTTATTGTGCATCTAATAACATGCATAACAGTCAAATACTTAGATTTATATGCTAAGTTCATTATGTTATTTTGTTATACTTATGATTTATTATGTTTTCGTTATTACGCATGATGTTTTTGTTATTATACATGTTATTTGTATTATTTTGCATGTTATTTACTTGCATAATAACAAAAAAATAACATGCACAATAACAAAAACAACATGCATAATAACTAGAACTATTTTTCAAATAAATGCAACTGGATTCGTTCCGTCCGCATCGATGAGCGTAGCGACATTCGTTTTCAGTGTAACGTCCGATCAATTATATGCATAATAATAAAAACAACATGCATAATACAAAAAATAACATGCATCATAAAAAAATAACATGCAAACTGAATTCAACTGAACCTGTACCCTATTGATATATATCGATGAAGATATCAACGAAGGTATTGATATATCAGCTTCCAATAATCTAATCTATAGCTGCAACCGAAAATATAGTTCGGTTTAGACTTTAAAAAAAATCCGGGCGGGTATACCTGCTCGTGGACCCGCCCGTGCCCAACCCATGCCCGTGCACGGATTCGCCCGGATCCGCGGATCCCGGATCCACGGATCTATCACGAGTCGGGTTGGCCCCAAATCCCTCAAACTCGTCTAAACCCGTGCCCGACCCGTGGATCCGTGCAAAAATTCAAAAAAATTAAAAATAAAAAATAAAAAAATTCAAAAAAATTCAAAAAAAATCGAAAAAAATTCAAAAGTTGGACGGATCCGACCCGACCCGTGCCCGACCTGTCTGTACCCGTTCGGACCCGTCTGGACCCGTCCGGACCCTACCCGCCCGATTTTATCACGGGTCGGATTGGAGATTTTGAGTTCGGACCCATGCATACCCGTTCCGTCGTATCCGTAGACCCGTCGTACCCGTGAATCCGGACGGGTCGGATCCACAGGTACCCGATCCGTCCAGTTATTAAAAGCCTAGTTCGGTTAATTTCAACTTAAAACGCTGTCACATCTTCTCTCTCTTACGGATGAGATGTCAAGAAATTCATATCATTGACATCATGCACCTAGAAAACATCGACTCAGAAAATAAAGGTTTGATTCTTTTCCCCCGAATGATATGCAATTATGCATGCACTGCGGTCCTGCGGATAGATATTTCTGATTAGTGCATGTTGCGACTTGTGTTGGCGTGTTGTGTTGGGTACTTGGGTTGTGGTGTGCCGCATTAGATGTTGTGTTTTGTGTTCTGTTATGCATGCCACAACTTAAGAGAATGAGATCTTCTATCGCGCAGCACAAATGTTGTGCGTATTGTGCAGTAAATTTCAGTTTTTGAATTGCATCGAGATTCGTGCAAGTTAAACTTTATAGTATCATACCCTCCTGAATCAAATCTGGATCGTTCGTAGCTTACAACGCAGAGAATTTGGAGCGTTCATTACTGCTGCGCGGCAGAGAATCTGCTTCCCCACTTAAGTATATGAGAAGGAATTTATGACTATGTTTATCTTGATAATTTTTTATAATAAATTTAAATATATTTAAAAAAAATGTAAAATGAAAATTATTATAGACATATTTTTTAGTTTATAGAGTAATTGTGTTTTCAATTTAATGCAATTTGAGTATCATTTCATCATCTATAAAAAACTATTAAGTTTTGTGTAATTATTTAACGGCTAGTATTAGTGATACATAATGAAATATGAAATGACATTCAAATTATATCATATTGAATACACAATTAATCTATAAGCTCAAAAATATATTCAAAAACATTTTCTATTTTGTGATTTTTAATAAATTTTGATAATCTATGTAAAATTCAATTGCAAAAAATATCAAGATAACTGTTGTCAGGTGATCTCCTCCAAATATATTGTGTAGTGTTATATATATATATTTTTTGATGTAATTGTAAGGCTCCACAATTTTCGAATTAAAATGTTATTAGTTTTTAAGGAAATTGAAAAATTGAGGCAAATTGTGAAAAAAAATATGAAGAATGTCCAAAATATTGCAAACAAATTATTCTCGGAAACTTATTTTAAAATGCTGTAATGATCCTAAAGAAAATAAAGAAAAATAATAATAAAATCGGATAAATTTGAAAGAAAAAAAAAATCAAATCAAATTTTTTTTTTTTTTTTATCAAATCAAATCAAATTCATGTCTACAACGTTCCAATTCGTGCCAAATATGTTCCGAGATGCCAACACGTGTCAATACATGTTAAGCGCAAGCTCTCTCCTGTTGTTTTGTGATGAGATCAGATGCGTGCAATTGTGCAGCATAAAATTGTCTAAGTACATTTTTTTAGAAGAATACTAACTACAGCTTTTTTATTTATTTTACATTGACGTTCGTTTAATTCTATTCTATAATTTTATGTTATTATGTTTTTTTATTATAATTAGAAATTACATCGTGTCGTGTCGTACTGTCACTTCTTTATTTTGAAGAAACTTTTTGTATTAGAAAAATAAACAACGCAATTATGTTAACTTTAATTTTTTTTGTTAAATAACATCACTGAAATTTGAGTTATACAATAATAATAAATATCATATATATTTCTTAAGTTCTTTTGAAAGTATGATGATTTATACGAAATGAGGAAGACATGAATATTAATGACGTGAAATTAATGTTATTAATACAGAATTTAATGATGTGTCTCATTAATGACGTATCGCGTGTCTGATGACCTGAAAACACATACAATGCAAATTAAATAGCAAAATGACGTGTCGGAGTGTAAAAAAATTGAGCGTGCCGACACTGAGCAAACTTTATATATAGTATTGATAATAAAATTGTCCAATTTTCTAATATTTGCAAATTACTAGATCTTCATATTGATGAATTAATTATATGAACGCCATTTTATTTATTCTACATCATATTTAAAATTATGAATATTATTTTTTTTACACAATATTACAATTTAATACGTGCATGATTAAGTACTATGAAAATGACGAATTATTTTCAAATTGTATTGGTATAACTACCGTCGAAGAATCTAAAAATAATTAAAGATTGAGAGTCAATCCCAGTTTTTTAATGTTATACGATTCTATATTGCATTTTTTTATTGACAAATATTTATTTATCTTTGAAATCGTTAACGTCTATCTATTTATCTTTGAATATATTGACAAATATTTATCTTTTTATTCGTAAACTATAATTGTATATACTTCGACTAAAACGCATAATTGTCAACTATCAGGTGTAATACAGTAATATGTTCGTACAAATTTATGAAATATATTAAAAAAATAACTTGATAATTATGTAATTTTAATTAAGACATTCACAATTATAATTAACAAAATAATGATGCCGTGAACAATATGGAATGAACAGTGAATACAACTCTTTCTTAATTGCTTCATATATATTTCGCACACACAAAAGTATGAAAATCTTCAACCTTTTTACTTCTATTACTGCACTGTGCATGCATTAATTTAGTAATTATGGTGTGATCATTTATTAGTATCCATTACTTGTTGTTATATTAATTTTACTTGCATTTAAATTTCTTGTCTTCTGTCTTTATTGAATATTATCAAATTATTGATGAATTATTAACCTAATAAGATGCTCTGAACTTTTTTATATAAATGCAAAAAACAGTCTTCAAGCTACCTGCTACACATAGTTAACACTTGAACTTGGCAGAGAATATAAATTCTCAACCATCGCCATTAATGACACCTCTCCTTCCTGCAAATACACTCACACACAGATCCTTATCTCAGTTCAAAAGTGATAAAAAATAAAAGGACACTGGAAAGGAGGAAAAAAAAATGGAAGACTTTAGCTTCCCTAGTGTTGAACAAGATCACCATGACTCATCACACCTCCACCACCTTCCCTTTCCACACTTCACCACCTCCCCTCTTTGGTTCTTACCTTCGGTTGCGCCCCTCGAAAGTTCACCGTACACTCCGCATCGGAGAAGACCCTCATCGGCATCTGAAAAAGATTCAGAAAAAGGAAAGAATGTAGAGCTATGCACAGAAGATGAAGAAAAGATGGATATTTTGTGGGAGGATTTCAACGAGGAGCTTATTCGAATTCCGGCATCACACGAGTCGGATATTGAGCCAACCAACGGGTCTTTGGTTCACCATCGGAGCCCCAGCTTGTTTTTGTTTATAAAGGTCATAAGGAAGTTGCTTTTCCTTCGCAAAATTGGCGCAAAGAGAAGATCGACGTCGTCGTCGTCATCACCTGTTTCTTAGGTACTGAAGAAAATTACAGAAAGCGCAAATTTTACCAGTACTCAGATTAGCAAGCTTGATGCATGGTTGAATTGGATATATTCTAGTGAGGCCAGAAATATATATAGTCAATAGGTAATTGTCACAGAAAGGTAATTTACAGTTGTTTATATAATTATATATAACTTTGAGGTTAATTATTAAAGAGGGATTTTTTTTGCACCTATTGTAGATATCTTTTCTGGAATTGTGGATCATATATATAATTAGTTAGAACAGCAAGTATTGGGACTTTTGTGTCAGGATATATGTCAGATGATATATAGAAGGGTATGTATAGTGTCTCCAGCACTATATAATTGTACAGTCTAGTTTAAAATAACAGCAAAATGCACACTGTGCAAGTAATATTTTAATAAATTAATGCATACCTAAATTAGGCATGCAATTAAATGCCAATCAGCATATTTTATTTGGTAGATAATTAAGATAGGAAAAATGCCAGTAGAACTGTACTCTACACCTTTGGTGAGAGATTAAATTAAAGACTGAGAAACATTTCTAAAGGGGACCCTAAGGTTCAACCCCAAGAATTATTTGGTAGATAATTAGCTTTTGAATTATTGAGTAAGATATTGAAATAAGAAAAGGTTGATAATTGCATGATATTAAATAGAATCAACACATATAAATTAAATAATATGTCAATAACAATTTCTCGTTTTTGAGTTATTTGAAAAAATCTTGTCAAGGCCACCAAGTTAAAGAGTTATGAATGTTTCCCCACTCTTCTAAAGCTGGAGATCCATTGACAACGATTTTGCAAATAAATTCGAGTTAATTAAAAAATTGTAAACAAATCCATAGAATATTATTGTATTTATAGACTATTTGTGTTTTTTATTTTCATGAAATTTATAATAAGAACTTTTATAAAAGACCATAAGTAGACTGTTGTAAATTTAATGTATTTTGAACTGTTTTTTATGAAACAACAACTAACACTGAGTAAAGCTAGTGTGTTTTCAAGTTCACCAAAAGAATTGGTGAGCTTAACTAAAACATTATTGAAACCGATTTCAAATGTTCGAAATGGACCGTTGAAACTAATTTACGTAATGAGTGATGCGTTCACATATAGAAGTTTTAAAAAATTTGAAATCATTTAATACAAAGTCAAGTGTTCAAAATATTGAAGATTTATGAGAAATTGTCATGCATGCATTTTTTTTTGTAAAATTTTGACGACTTGACTTTATTAAATAAAATAAAGTTATAAAAAATTATTATGCAAACGCATCACTCACTGTGTAGATCGATTTCAACGTTAAATTTTTCATTTGAATTTAACTTTATTATTTTAATTAAGCTCACCAAGTCTCTTGATGAGCTTAAGAACATGCAGCTTTACACACTAACACTTCAATTAATGAAATCTGAAACACAATCAACAATAAGTTCAATGAAGTTGATCTGTTGATTTCAATTTTTTCTTTTAATTTATTTAGTTTCCTTGAAACTTATTTTCAAACTTTTCGAAGTCAAGTGTAATTAATTAAAACATCTGTGTGTAAAATTTTACGCGATCGAAAATCGGATAGAAGAACTTAAGATCAAGTGAAATAGACTTTTATTTCTATTCAAAAAGGATAATATTCTGTAGATATCACATTTAATACCGACTATCGATACCGATGGTATTATGCACATTTAGTTGAGTTATTATGCATATTATTTGAATTATTATGCATGTTATTTCATATTATTTTTGTACTGAAAAAATTATTATGCATGTTAACAAAATAATGTGCACAATAACTCAAATAACATGCATAACTATTTCAGTACAACAAATTATATGCATAACTATTTCTAGACAAAAAATAACATGCATAATAACTCAAAATAATGTGCACAATAACTATACTAAATGTACATAATAACATATAATAACATATGTCAGCTCAAGCAGCTGGCTTGGCGAACTCGAAATAACTTTTATTAAAGATTGAATTTGTCTGTGCTTTCTCTCAAATTTATTTCACCCAAAGTATTGGGCTAATATTAGCTCCGGATTCCATTTCTTTTACCCTTTAAATCCTTCTCTAGAGATTCCTGTATCTGCTGCTTGTTATTCATTTAGAAGCGAAATTCTGCAGGATAATTCCTTTCCATTAAAACAACCAAATTTGAGTATACTAAGATTTTGGGTATACTTAGAAGAAGAAGAATCAGGTGCTAATTTAACAAAGTTAACAAATAGACCAGCTAGTACATACACTGATAAGGATGCAGAACTTTTCCCTAGCATGATAGCAACAGAATAACAGATGGAGAAGGAAATAAAAAAAGTTCCAAATTAAAATAAATAGTCTCGATGGCAGCATTCCCACATATTTCTGTAGCTTTCATTGCTTTATTTATATACAAGGCGCAAAGTTTTTTACCTGATGACAGCACAAGAGGCAGGGAGCAGAAGAGTATCTTTAAATGATAATTAGCTCTCAAGCCTTTAGTTTTCTAAATCAAGGTAACAAAAGGAAAAAAGAAAATAAGTATATTACAGTCTCACATAAGAAACTAGTCAACTAAGTCTTCTCAAGAAGTTCTGGTAACTGGGCTATCAGCAAAATTGTATCCTTCCATAGGCATTATTCTCTGATTAAAGGGGAAAAAATAACAAATATTAGCAACATATCAAAACACATCAGACAATATACAATCAAGAATGTGATCAATAAAAGCTGGCTTCAGGTGGTATTAACAATAATACCATAGAATGTTATCAATAAAAGAGAGAGAGAGAGTACAGAGGGATACAGGCAGTGTCGGATCCACCTTAGGACATGCCCGGACTTGATTTTCAAAAAACGCGAAATTTAGTATATTTTTTGTTATTTTTGTAGTGAAAAATGGACTTTTAATGATATTTATGTGTGTTTTAGTGTATTTGTGTCTAGGATTGATCTCAAACTCAGTGCCCGAACTTATTTGTGCCCGGGCTTAAGTGGACCTCTGGATCCGCCACTGGATACAGGATAGAGTAGAAGGAAGGGATTAACAGGAAACAGGTTCACAATACGATAAAACAATGTAAATATGTTGAGTGATTACACATTGGGATCACAAACTAATGAAATTTGGGGACAATAGATCCCCATCTTTTAATAACAAAATAAATAAAATGAATTCCATACTGCGCAACTAAAGGGTACACCAATTTCGAACACCAGTTTCTATAGATGAACAACTATTTTATGTAGTGGTTAACTTGCATCTGACCATAAGGTATCCCTAACACCACACATCAGCTCTAGTAGGCAAAGTACAACAATATATAACTCGTTAAGGATTGAACTTACATTTAGTATTATTTTATCAAGATCACATGATAAAAGAATGCAAATGTCGGGTTTCTTCGTCATTTTGAACTATTCTTCAGAAGTGAAGAAACAGAGCCACAATGGGTCGACTTGTAGCTGCATTTCTCGCAGCAGGATTGCAATAACTCAATAACTTTCAGACACCTAAAAGTAAGCAGTGTGATTTAATATGATTTAGTTTGAAACTTAACACAAATCTAATCAAACCCACTGTGAATTAATCTATCTAAAAATAAGAAACTGTGTTTAGGGCATCAGAGAATCTGAAACTGCACATAAATCTCGTACCAGTTCATTAATCATAATGTAACATACAGATTCTACACATTCAGAATTCATTTACATATTATCTCGTACCAGTTCATTAATCATAATGTCCCTACTGATAAACAACTTCTACTTGTATTTTTAGCCAGAAAATTTTTGAGTGGGGATCAAACATCATATCGAATGCCAATATCAATACAATTATCACATCAAGTCCAATTATTATTTCGAGGGTCATCAATTGAACAATTTTCACATTTTATGGGGTTCAGATATTAATTTTCTTAAGAAAATAACATACATAATACTAAAAGTTAATACATTAACATTTATATTTAAAATATATATATATATGGGAGACATTGACCCCCATACTCTCTTAGTGATCAGCCATTTGGTTTAATAATGTTCTCATGGTGTATATGGTAGATAAACAGCTTTAGGTAGCACACATCTAAGAGATCCTTTCCATACACTAGGATTTTACATCGACAAAGATGTTTTTTTTCCAAATTTAAATATTTACCCAAGAAAGCTTCAGGATTACAATATAATTTTTAAGTCGAATAATTCTAGATAAACAACAGTTCATAAAATTATCTAGTGGAACTGTGACTCGTGAAATTACGCATATGTAGATTTTTCACATAGCCTGTCCCAAGCAAGGAAAAAGAGGGTTGTGATAGGCTTGGCGAGACAATATAAAAATTCAGTCACTATCATTGAAATTAAATCTAATTTATTGAGTTTCATTTCTAGACTAATACAACGTGTTTGGGACTAGAGGTGTTGTTGTTCTCTTGTTGTTGCTCTGTTGTTGTTATTCTTGAAGTACAAAAGTTCATGAAAAGGGAAAAAAGTTGCCAAAGATTCAATCAGAGTTATGCGGAAACCAACACATAGGGATTACATTAGTTAAGGGTTTCCTCTCATGGTATTCATACAATACAGAACATTTGATTCCTTCGGGTCAACGTGACAATACTTTCAGGTGTCTCACATGAATGTCATGATGTCATTGCATTTATCTATTAACCAATTCAAGTTTCATAACTACAAGAAACTTCTGTTTCATAACTACAAGTTTCATTGAAACACTTCCTGCAAACTTCACCAAATATTGAAAAAAAACCCCAACCTTGTCAGATCATTACAGAAAACTTTAATTAATTGATACTACTCACCTGTACCAATTGATTGTTCTCCATTTCGAAAATGGAATTATGAAGAGAGAGAGGATAGGGTAGGTTTACCTTTTGGAATCGAAATTGTTCTTGGTGAGGCAGGCTTGGATATCGCACGCTTCTTTCTTGCACGGCTCTTTACTCGGCTGCGCCATTGGCGACCTAGAGAGAGAGAGAGAGAGATTGCGTGGAGACTGCGAACACTATTCTTTATTTTTATTTGCTTCTAGAGCTCTGATTCTGTTCGACGCGACCAATCTGGTCGGTTCGGCCATGGCTAAGACCACAAACTCTTGGTTCACACAATAACACCCACGTGCACCTATGAAATTGAGTAACAAACTCTGAATTGTGGGGCCACTAGACGACCAGATAATCTGGTCCAGGTGCACATACAAAGAACGACTATTTATGGGTCGTCTTTTGTGGATCCGGGCCATCCGGCCCAGTAAAACTGATCGATGGGGGTTCCTGATCCGGTTTTATCGATAGCCGTTTGATTTGTAGAAATGAAAGATAGCCGAATCTTATTGCAAAAGACGGACTGTTGTAAGCTCTGTATTTGACAGAGAGACGGTCTGCTTTAAGCCGTCTGATTATAATATTTATTAGGTTGAAAATCTGCATTTGTAGAATGTAAAACACTGAAAGAAGTTAGTTTCAACATCAAAGACGTTAGTCTCAACGCTAAAAGAGTTAGTCTCAACACTTGACGCTAACTACAAAAATATATGACTTCAATCAATACAAGAATGGAGAAAACAATTAAGACGGCAAACTCAAAACTATTATAACATAATGAACTAAAGAAGTTTGTTAGAAGAGTTTGTTACATAATATTAATTGTAATTAGTTAGTTAGTTAGATTACTTAGCTGTCACACATATGACATCATATTTTTTAGACTTAATTTTTCTAGTATCCTTAACTCTTTCTTATTTACTTATTTCTCCTTCCACACTTACATAACTCTAATTTGTCCTTCAACTCTTGTATATACTTTTTTATTTACCCTTCTACTTAACCTCTAACAAATAAGAACGATTTTCTGATAAAAATATTTATATTTAGTTACAGATTAAAATAAAAAGGACAAAAATGCTCTGATTTTTTCCCTCGTTTTTTTTTTTCCGCTTTTCTCATCTCCCACCATTATACACTATACCCTCTCAAGTCTCCATCCGATGAACGAGAATGTCATTATATATTATAGCGTACCAATTGGATCAAATAACTCGTTAATACTCCCATATGCTTCTTGATTTTTTTGTTTCCTAAACCACCTGATGATCATGTGTTGAACACCAAATGTCTAAAATGTACTAACACAGTAATTGCTAGCTCACTGATAATGCTGTACCAGTATTGGAAATTAGTCATATTTGTAATTCTTTCATATTTAATGTTGTACCAGTACTGTACCACCTGATGAAAAGCAACATATTTAAAAAACCAAAAAATCAAAAAGTAAAGAAACCATAGTATGAATTTAAGTATGCCAATATCACATCAATATTGTTTTAATTCCTTCAGCACATGAGCACCATGAACACACGGGAAATCCATGAGCTCATATAATCAAAATCAATATTGTTATAATTCCTTCAAAATCAATATAACGTTTCTGAAATCCATGAGCTCATATAATCAAAATTTCATATATGTAATTAAATATAATTATTTTTACCGGAAAATCGTAATTAAATATAATTATTTTTACCAGAAAATCGTTCTTACATGTTAGAGGTTAAGTAGAAGGGTAAATAAAAAAAGTATATACAAGAGTTGAAGGACAAATTAGAGTTATGTAAGTGTGGAAGGAGAAATAAGTAAATAAGGAAGAGTTGGAGGATACTAGAAAAATTAAGCCTATTTTTTAATATAAATTTCTCGATTGTAATTGCAGAAAACAAGTGAATTCAATGTATCAAATCAATTTCATTATTCTTTCTCTCTATTTCCTTTATGGTATCAGAGTGTTGTTGGATTAAACTCATCTCTTATTTGACAATTTGCAAAATAAATCAGTACTAACCTTGCATAATTGTGTTTTGGTGAAGTTTCAGGTTTATACATGTACACATCAATGTTGTAAAGACTCAAACATGCATATATAAGACAAGACAAACTTAAAAACATTAAGAGACCGGTCCGAATCTGCTGCTCGTAAATCCCTGCTTGCTTCCCTGCTTGTCTTCGATCCGACCGCTCGATCGCCACGAACGACTGTGATTTGATTCAGGGGGCAGATGCTTTGGCCGTTAGATGAGTTTTGAACGGTTCAGATCGAAACAAGCAGGGATTTACGAGCAGGAGATCCGATTCCAACAAATTGGACAATTTCAGAGTTATGTGTTACCATAGCACTTCAAAGATATGTCGGCCCAATGTTTTACAGGCCTCCAAAGAAATACACCCATTCGTCTCGCCGATCACCGAAAAAAAGCCCAAATTAGTCGAAAGGGAACACGCTCGAATCCCACACTCCACACGTTCAGTTCTTATCAAATTACGCTCTCACTCCACTTCCCCTCCTTCCCTTCCTAATCCTCTCTCTCTCTCTTATTTTCTTTTCTTTTTATTTCCTTTCCCTCCATTACCTTCCCCCTCCCCTCCGAAAGAGTCACAATTCCACTCACCTAGTGAACCTGATATCTGATTTTCTCTTACCTCTACTTCCTTCGAGGTCAGTATTCTTGATGGTTTCAGAAATCTAACTATACTGGTGAACCTTGTTGGTTGTTAAATTTTTTATCTTTACTTTGTTGGCATTTATGCATGATAGCCCCTACTATTGTGCGCAACTTGATCGGATCATATATTTATACCGTGCATTATGTAATGTAATAGAGGTATGACGGGCTTCAATCTGTGTAAATGGTAGAATAATCTTGTAGAAGGTAGGCAACGTTTCAAAATGAGGTTTACTTTGGATATGCAGTGGAAATTGTGGCCAAATTTTGTTCTGTTTTCAATACATTGGATTAACTTCGTATAAAACCATACAAGCTGACACTTATGACAAACTGAGTGATTGATATATAGCTTTTCCCATTATCCCATATATGTTTGTCCCTTTTGCAAATTATTGACCTAATTGTTTAAGTTTAAACCATAGTTTATGTATTTCTCTTTTTTTTTGTTCATTTTCAGATACTTACATAATATAAATTCCCTAATGAGATATATGACATCTCGGTCATGCATAAAGCATTCATACCAATTTGAAAGGAAAACAAAGAAAATTAGAAATGCATCAGGAAAGCTCCAAATTCAAGCTGAGGTGAAAGTTTGTTGGGGGCTTCCAAGGGCAAAACGGTCAATATCTCTTGCAAATTCCTGCAGCATTGACTGTACATCATCTACAGAAAGCATTCCTTCATCAAAGGTTCATAGAAAATTCTTTATTTTTATTCTTTTTGGTTAATATATATGGATGAAATAAGGATTTGTGTGTACTGCTCAGTAAAACTTGCATTGAACAGTAAGGAGTAATTCTAGATGAATGTGCTTAAAGCCTGAAACCAAACTATTAGTTATTTTGTGCTTCAAATAGTTTGGTTGGATGGCTCTATATCTGCGACTCTCTGGGCTAATTTTCAGAGGAATGACTTGCAAATTACTAATTCCATTTAATCTTGAAATCAACTTAATGCTATTTTCGTAAAGATGAGGAATCAGGCTAATGCCCAACTCTATCCTAGCTGAACAAGACTTGCCATGCGCCTTCCTTTGAGTGCAAAATCTCATAAAAAGCTATATTTGACAGGAAAAGGCAGATATCTTAATACCAGTCAGTCAGTCGGTATTCGGGGATAACATCAGGAGTTGGAGCAGATTGCCACTTGTGACAATAACTGGAATTGTTGCATGCTCCTTTTTAGTAATTCCATCAGCGCATGCAATCGATGCACTGAAGACATGCACTTGTCTATTGAAGGAATGCCGGTATGTTATCTTGTACATATAACTTGTTCTTTTTTGCCTCCTATCATGCTATAATTTAGCAAGACTTTAAGGTACCACGTCCAGCCGCTGCACTCATGTGATCTCTTTTTATTCTTTTTGTTTTTTAGCTTTTGCGCATATTTTCTGGACTTTAGTTGTAATTATTAGTCAAGTGTTGCTCCATACGTAGCAGCTGAACTGCATAAAATAAATAAAAATATTATAAAAAAAAATATGAAATCGAGAAGTTTTCAGATCTTTCCAGCTATGCTCTTTTATCTGAGAACTAATATCAGGTCCACCAAGCCAGTATGTTTGTGCAATCAATAATAGAAGACATGACATCAATTTTGCATAAGGTATTGTTTTCATGATTTTAAAGAATTTGGAATTGTTTGTGAAATATCTGTTGTTTATAAGGATTGAGTTGGCGAAGTGCATAGCAAACCCATCATGTGCTGCAAATGTAGCATGCTTACAGACTTGCAACAACCGTCCTGATGAAACTGAGTGCCAGGTATTGTGACTGCAGTGGTACATGCATATACAGAACTTGATATTGGTTCCAGTAACCATGGATCTCAAACATTTCCATCTTTTTTTCGCTTACAAAATAATATAATGTAGTACGACTTAATTGGTATGGTAACCTTATGTACCCACACCTAACAACTAATCTTCTCCATGCTTGTACCAGTTGTGCAATACTTCATTTTTTGCAAGTATTTTCTTATTTTACAACTTGTTGGAACCTAATTACCTTGTCAAATATCAATACTTATTCAGTGCAAATATCAATAAGTAGTAATCGTAACATATGTCCTGAACTTGACATTATTTTTTCCATTTGTAAAGTGAGATAACAATGTTATTGTTAGTCGTGTACCTCACTGCTAAAAGCTTAAAGCTCCTGAAAGTTTTGCTGTTTAGAATATTTTTTAATCACTTGACTGGCTAAATTACGAAGTTGAGGTGATGTGACAAGCTGCCAATACTTTCTGGCATCTAGATATACATCAAGAGGTGGCACTAAATTTCTTTAATTTTCAGATTAAATGCGGCGACCTATTTGAGAACAGTGTTGTTGATGAGTTTAATGAGTGTGCTGTCTCCCGGAAGAAGTGTGTGCCCCGGAAATCAGATCTTGGTGAATTTCCAGAACCTAATCCGGAAGCCCTTGTCAAATCCTTCAACTTGTCAGATTTCACTGGAAAGTGGTACATCTCTAGTGGGTTGAATCCAACCTTTGACGCATTTGACTGTCAGCTTCATGAGTTTGAAGTAGAGGGAAATAAGCTTATCGGGAATATAACATGGAGGATCCGTACCCCAGATACTGGGTTTTTTACACGATCCGCTGTGCAGAAGTTTGTTCAGGACCCCTCTAGACCAGGAATTTTGTATAACCATGATAATGAGTACTTGCACTACCAGGATGATTGGTATATTCCCCATTCCCCTCTTCTTCTTATGCTGCCACACGTCATACTAGCACACATGTCAGATACACGAGTTGTATTAGCCTGAATTTTCTTTTTTTCCCTCTATATGTCTTACTGACAAACAAGCTATGATTGTGCCAAGGGGTGTTAATGTAGTGTTGTTGTTAAGTGGGTACTATTATGGTACCTATACCGATCAGGCAACCTTCTATAGATTTCTTTTTCTTGGATTGGGCTTGATTTTAATTTAATTTCAACACTAATATTGACTTCTTTGCACTCCATTGTGCAGAGGTGAGCATTGGCACCAAAACTGAAATCCAACTATTGAGTATTTATTTTACTTTGTCTGTATGAAATATAGGTATATTATCTCATCAAAGGTAGAAAACAAGTCTGATGACTACATTTTTGTATACTATCGTGGACGAAATGATGCATGGGATGGCTATGGAGGTGCAGTGCTATACACAAGAAGCCGCACTGTGCCGCCCACAATAATTGCTGAGCTAGAACGTGCTGCTAAGAGCATAAACCGTGACTTTTCACAATTCATTCGCACCGACAACACATGTGGGCCTGAACCGCCGTTGGTGGAGAGGATAGAGAAGACGGTGGAGGAGGGGGAGAAGAGTATAGTGAGGGAAGTTGAGGAGATAGAAGGGGAGGTTGTACAGTTTGAAAAGACAGAATTGACCCTGCTCCAGAAGTTAGCTGAGGGGTTCCAAGAGGTGGAGAGTGATGCTATGAACTTCTTCAGGGGATTGAGCAAGGAAGAGATGGAAATTTTAGATGGGTTGCAAATGGAAGCAACTGAGGTTGAGAAGTTATTTAGCGGCGCTTTACCTATAAGGAAATTGCGATAGTCTTCTGTTCTGTTATTGAAGCTGAGGTGAGGACATGCATGAGATAAATTAGTTAAATCTATTGCCTATTGGGATTTTTCTGTAACTGTATACCGCTATGTTTGGATGTATATAATGCAGGTATAAATCAAAGGGTTAAGATTTTTGAAGTATATGCTTACTATAGTATACACATTGTAAGTTATACAACTATTGATACATTTTTAAAGTATATGCTTACATTGATAAATTTTTATTTTGTTGGCTGATTCTTGGAGTGGAAAGTTCATTACCACAAATACACAATTTTTATTTCGTTGGCTGATCTATTTCATTTTATCAGTTTTCCTTGATTGCTCTAGTGTTCAATTGAACACTTCGAATCGGGAATTTAATGCGAGTAAAATCTTCAGTTTTTTTTATAAAAAAGGAAACGACGAACACTACCTTCGCACAATGGTACAGTATTCCAACCGTACTTACCAGCTCAAGCATTATTATCTGTACAGGGCCAAACATTGTTGTGATAAGATCCCGGAATCAACAAATAGTATCAGTATGGTGAGATACTTCTTTTCTATTATATGATCATATTTTAAACTTTTTATCTCAATCGATCACCCAAATGGCCAAATCACATAAAAGAAGCAAAACGAGATATATAATCATATAGCAAATTAGAACCAAGTATTGATTGAAGTTTGTGTCAGTAAACTAGTAACAATACATATTAAGCAGTACCTTTCAATACAGGTTTATTGATGTATCATGTCGGATTGTGCCACCGGAGTACTGTGCAAACACCTCAGTATATTTAGTTCATACTGGTACCATCAACTGGAAGCTCATGCAACACATCATCCAAGATCTTATATAGATACAACCAGGATTTCAAAGACCAATTGAACAATTCAATTTTTTTGCTTTTGCTCATTGGGTAACTGGGTCGTTAGTTCGTTACTTCTAGCATTACATTCTTTGTTCTTACAGTATTGTGTATTTGACCAGTAAGTATTATTGAATGAGATGTCTTTAAAAGAATGATTAACAAATCTGCACACACTCATACTAAGCAGAACCAGTACAGCACCGGATATGGTTCCAACTGTGACCCTCAAATAAATAAAGATTAATTCCACAATTAGCTATTGATTCAATATGCTTCTTTACCAAATGATATATCGATTTTTATTTTCAAAGTATATTTTGTATTTCGAAAATTATATCTTGCTTAGTTTGTCGATGCAATTTCAACTTATTGAAACTCAATCACTATAAAATGCTTTTGACTTCATCATATTTTTGTCATGACAAGATATATATAATTTTTCACAATTGCATGATAGAGAGTTAGAGACAGTAACATAGTATTGAATGTCATCAATTCATGTTAATTGTGTGATTGACAACGGATTTCTCACTGGACACTACTTGAATGATTTCATACAATTTATGAAGAAAGAACAAAACACGAATATTCTATAAATCAAGAAACAAACCTAAACACATCATATTTTTAGTAGCTAACAAGAGATGTAAGCATATATTTATTAAGCAACTTCATATATTACTATAAAATGATTGTGTTTGTTGTGTGATATGATATTATAGTTGGCAACACAATAGCAACTACAACAATATAATAATAAATATAAGGTGTTGGAGGAACCAAAATTTAGTTGGATAAATAAATATTTATAATAAAAAATGTATGGAAACTTGATTTCGGTTCAATTATAACATATATCAAATAAAAAGTATTATATTAAAATATAATCAATCACCAACTTAGTAGGTTATATATATGAGGTCTTTCAAACTTTTGATCTTTCTACACTAATGGCTCCTTTATTGTAAGTTTTTATTTATAAATAGTTATTATTCTTAATTAAAAAGTTGAAAGATAAATACACTAATTATCTACTAAAATAAATTCCATTTACTGTGTTGTGACAAATGATAAAAGAAGTCGATACTTAAAATTCTGTAAGAAGTCAAACTATTTTTTTCTAGAATTAAGCTACTTGGCTATTGAAAAGAAGTGATGTATCAATATTTATTATTATATTTTGTTTTTTATTTTTATTTTATGTAATTTGTTGCAATAGATAAAAGACAAAAAAATAAACATAAATGGCGGCAGCGGCATAAGTGGCGGCGACGGTGGTTCCCAGACGAAACACAGGTCATCTTGGTCTACTAGACCAATAGGCAACCCAACAGAAAGTCGGGCTAAAAAATCGCATGTTTACATAATACAAATTGCACTTCTATGTTGCATTCTTGTATTATTTTTTTATCTGCTATTATGTACAACGGCTAGAATAAAAACCTTTTGCATGATGAGATAGGTACAAAGAGTTTTGGATGCATTAACTTGTTACAATTTATGAACATTTTTTAGAGCTGGAGTAGTTGTAACTGATCAGAAAACCCTTTGGTACTTTATAGAATAAATTGAGGATTTTATCAACCAATTTTGGGTTCTTGTCTCTAAAAAAATTTACTTTATTTCATATTGTTTGGTTTTTTTTTCTAATTTGATCTGGGATTAATGTATTCAGTTCCATTTTTTCTTTTGTATTATAAATTTTCTTAAACAGCTTCTTGATGTCATGAAAATGATTGTGAATTAAAAAAAAATGTGAATTAAAAATAATAATAAAATATTTTTTTTTAAAAGAAGCAAACATTGTGAATTAAAAAAAGAAAATGATTGTGTTTATTTGTATAATATCGGTTATCTTATTTTGGCTGTTCTTTGTCTACAATATTTGTTACTCATTTTGTATTTTGTATATAATATCTCATATTAATCGTGAAATTTATTACTTTTTAACATTCATAAAAAATAGGTAAAACTAAGGTGGCAAGTCGCGTCGGTCGGTCGACAATTAGCTACTGATTCAATATGCTTCTTTCTTCTAGTTTGTTCCCCATTTGACATCCTCTCTCTACCAACTAACAGCTTTAGACTTGGCTGGCTTCATTAATTTGGTTTGACAGATATATGTGTACTACTGATCTGCTGTTGTCATGTGAACTGCTATGGCTGCTCCTTAATTGCCATGGTTTGTGGTTTCATCGAGTCGGTCAATGAGTAAATATTATTGAAACTTTTATGAATGTTTGATTGAGTAAAAACTGATACCAAAATAAAATTTATCAAGTATAGTTTCTACAGAGTTTTAGATCATCAAAATTAAACCTTTGGATAAAAAACCGAATAAGCTTATTAAGTTTTATTTAGTTTTTATAATAAGTGAATACATAAACCGAATGAGGAGATAATCAGTGTTTTATTTAGTTTTTAGAATAAGTGAATACATAAATCGAATGATTTTTACTTTGTCAATAATTAGCTAATTACTTTCAGAATTGCATATCGTTATCATATTTTCGAGGGAATGATTGTATAAGTATATTCCAGACCAGCAAAATTGATGAACTTTCGTTTGTTTTGAAGTAGCAATAATTTGATATATCATTTGCATTACCAAATGATATATCGATTTTTATTTTCAAAATATATTTTGTATTTCGAAAATTATATCTTGCTTAGTTTGTCGCTGCAATTTCAATGTTCTCATATTTATGGCATTGCAGGCTGGGTCATATTTCAAGAGATAGAATGCAACGTCTCATTAAAAATGAAATTGTCTCAGAATTAGATTTTTCTGATTTTGAAAACTGCATTGAATGTGTTAAAGGAAAATTTGTTAAGGGTAACAAGAAAGGAGCTGTTCGAAGTGGGGGACTATTAGAAATAATTCATACTGATATATGCGGTCCTTTTCCCACTGCAAGTCTTAACGGGCATAAATCATTTATCACTTTTATTGATGATTATTCTCGTTATGCTTACGTGTACTTAATTTCTGAAAAGCTGAGGCGCTTGATAAGTTCAAAATTTGTAAGGCTGAAGTAGAAAATAAGCATAATCTTAAAATTAAAGTGGTTAGATCAGATAGAGGAGGTGAGTATTATGGCAGACACATCGACTTGGGTCAAAGTCCTGGCCCATTTGCTTTGTTTCTTCAGGAAAATAGAATTGTATATCAATTGTCTATGTCGAGAGACCCTCGGCAAAATGGAGTAGCTGAAAGGCGAAATCGTACATTAATGGACATGATACGTAGTATGATGTGCAATTCTACTTTGCCAGAATATTTGTGGTCTGAAGCTTTAAAAACAGCCACACATGTATTAAATCGAGTTCCTAGTAAATCTGTTCCAAATACACCTTATGAATTGTGGACTGGCAGAAAACCAAAGTTAGACTTACATGTGTGGAGTTGTCTTGCTGAGGCAAAAGTTTATAATCCACATATTAAAAAACTAGATTCTAAAATCGTAAGCTGTTATTTCATAGGTTATCCTGAGAGATCCAAAGAATTTAGATTTTATTGTCCCTCACATACCACTAGAATAGTTGAGACTAGACATGCAGTATTCTTTGAAAATGGCAACATTAGTGGGAGTAAGGAAAAACGAACTGTAAACCTACATGAAGAAGATCGAATTTATGTTCCAACTTCGATCACTACAGAGGATATAAGTTCTTCTCCTTTAGAGATAAATAGTGATATCAATGTCAATAATGATCCTTACATTGATGAAGTACCTATGCTGCCACAAGACCCTTTGCGTAAATCGCAAAGACAAAGAAAATCTGCAATACATGATGATTATATTGTATATCTTACTGAAGAAACTTGTGATTTAAGTCAAGGAGACGATCTTATCTCTTTTAAACAAGCTGTTATGAGCAACAATTCATCTCATTGGATGCCATGATTGATGAGATGAAATCTATAGAAATTAATGAAGTTTGGGATCTTGTTGAGTTACCTGTCGGAGTTAAACCAGTAAGATGTAAATGGGTTTACAAAACTAAAACAGATTCTCAAGGTAATATTGAAAGATACAAGGCCCGACTAGTTGCTAAAGAATTTACACAACAACAAGGAATACATTATGATAATACTTTTTCGCCAATCTCAAAGAAGGATTCATTAAGAATTGTTTTAGCTCTTGTAGCTCATTATGATTTAGAGTTACATCAGATGGACGTTAAAACTGCATTTCTTAACGGTGACTTGCATGAAGAAATCTATATGAAACAACCTGAAGGTTTTGTTGTTAAAGGCAAGGAACATATGGGGTGTTGGTTGAAACAGTCAATTTATGGGTTAAAACAAGCTTCAAGACAGTGGTATCTTAAGTTTGATCAGGTTATAACCAAATTTGTATTTAAGTAAAATACTATTGATCAATGTATATATCTCAAGATTAGTGGGAGTAAATTTATCATTCTCGTTTTATATGTTGATGATATTTTATTAGCCAGTAGTGATTTAGACATGTTGTACGAGACAAAACGTTTCTGTCGAAGAATTTTGAAATGAAGGATCTTGGTGAAGCCTCTTATGTTATAGGCATTGAAATTCATCTAGATTGGTCTCGTGGGATCTTAGGTTTATCACAGAAAGCATATATTGAAAAAATGCTTAAATGTTACAACATGAAAAATTGCTCCCCAAGTGTTGCCCCTATTGTTAAGGGTGACAAATTCAGCAAGTTCCAATGTCCTAAGAATGATTTAGAACGTGCACAGATGAAACAAATTCCTTATGCTTCGATAGTAGGGAGTTTAATGTATTCTCAAGTCTGTACACGTCCAGATATTGCGTTTGTGGTTGGCATGCTTGGTCGATATCAAAATGATCCGGGTATGGATCATTGGAAAGCTGCTAAGAAAGTTTTGCGCTATTTACAAGGGACTAAAGACTATATGCTTACTTTCAGGAAGTCAGATAACCTTGAGGTTATTGGTTATTCGGATTCTGACTTTTTTGGTTGCGTAGATAGCAAGAAGTCCACATCAGGTTACATATTCATGCTTGCAGGGGACCAATTTCATGGAAGAGTGCTAAGCAGTCTATAACGACATCTTCCACTATGCAAGCAGAATTTGTGGCATGTTATAAAGCTACTGGTCAAGCAGTTTGGTTGAAGAACTTCATACCTGGACTTCATGTAATAGACAGTATTGCAATGCCACTTACCTTACTTTGTGATAACGAGGTTGTTGTTTTCTTCTCGAAGAACAACAAATCAAGTGGTGCTTCTACATGGATTAACATCAAATATCTTGTTGTTAGAGACAAAGTCAAAGATGGTACCATTCATACAACACATTAATACGAGAGCTATGTTAGCTGATTATCTAACAAAGGCGTTACCACCTACTCTTTACAAAGAGCATGTTGCCGGCATGGGTTTGGTAAATGAATTATGATGTTGTTGTTGTAGTGAACAATATTTATAGTTTATGTATTGAAGCTTCATTGATGTATATTGTCTTTGAAATTATTATATATATATTTGCTTATTTATTATGTTGCGCGTTATTATTTTTAAGCAAATTTTATTTATGGAATCAAATGAATCTTATTAACCATTTGTTGGAAAGAATACCACTACTATAATTAATGGGGATCAAACAATGATAATCGTTATTCTGATTGCATTAGTTTGGTTTGGTGTTTCTAACTGAACAAGGTTTATGTTAACAAAATTATATTGGCCAATTTGAAACATGTGCTTCATTATAATGTATAAGTTTAGGTCAAGTGGGAGAATGTTAGAATATTTAATTATAATATTTATTGTATAATTAAATATTGATTGTATGGCCTATGTAATTAGTATGAGCCAAGTTCATTCAAGATTTAACTAAAGGACACGTATGAATTTTGATGGAAAATTTAGATAAGTCAGATTCACTGTACCAAGATCCCAGAGGTTGCCTCAGTTTTATATATACTCAGTTCTGTTCATTTGGACTTATCCAATTAATTATCTTCTAATTTGCCCATTAAAGAAAAGAACAGAAAATATACTGAGTGAAAAAAAAGCCATAATTCGCCATCATTAGGACTGAGGAAAACTTCTGAAGATCAGTACTTTCTTCCGCCTTAAGATGTCTGCAATTCAGAGTTGTAAGATTTTTCCTAATTATTTGTTATTTTATATGATTTACGTTATCTTATTGGAGCTGTATTTTTAAATAAAATATATTATGAATTAAATATTTTATCTATCAGTTTGTGGATTTTAGTAAAGGAAAAATAAACATAACATTTGTTTTCCATTCTAATAAATTTAAAGCACATACTTATTTTTTATTGGTCAATTAGTGATTCATGCTAACTAAAATTACAAGCAATTAAGAATAATTTTTGTAATTTTATTACAAGTTTACAATTTGAATCATCAACTCAAATAAATTACAAATTTCAAAAGTTTTTAAAACAAAATAATATTACTCATTCGGATCACGAGTATTAACTGTTTGCATATCATCGTCAAATAGTTGACTTCGAAATCATAATACTAACATAAATAATCACAAAATGAGCCTTCGAAATTTAAATAATTCAGAATATGAAAAACTGCTAAATTTTGGCATTCCATCAATGCCAAAAGTCAAACATATTATGATAAATCAACTTGAAAATGACAAAAAAAAAAATTGGTGTTATATCAAGATATACCATTAATTTATTTTCTAATCAATATATTTCAAAAAATAAATGGTATGCAATACATGACTTATTATTTGTTGGATTAAAAACATGCTTGTCTTTGCTTTGGTATGTGCATGTCCTTCTTTATATTTATTTATTTATTATAATTAATTATATGTTGTAATGTAGACCAAAAAGTAGGTTAATTTTTTCCCAGTAAAACACTGCTTTAAGATTGATTATTAAATAATAAATATGAAAGTTTTTTAACTTGTTTAATTAAAACATACTTTTGTAACTAATATTTTATGCTATTTGTTTTTTTAACCGCCGCTCACAAAGATACTTTTAATATTTATTTAAAAAAAGTTTAAACTAAGTAAAACTGCATAAAAATAAGTGACTTGTTAACGTATCATTAGCAGTCATAAATTATTTCTATAGGTAAGAACACAAAATTTGGATAGTTCTACTTCCAAATAAAACACAGGAAATATTACTAGTTCATTTTCTTTCTTTTCCTTTAATGTAAATACTAATAATTTTTTAATGAAAATTTCTAAGTAAGCTAAGTCTATTTTTCTCAAAATAAAAAAACACTAAAGCTACAAATAAAAGTAGAACTGATAATTAGAAAAAAAAAATACAGACTAGCTTATCAAAATTATATTTAATGATTGTCAATTGTGGATCTGCTTGGAGTTGGAACGGAAAGGAATGGAAAGAAAAGAGATGAAATGATGATAACTAGAAATTATATCGCGGCGTATCGTCGCTTCTTTTTTTTTTTTGAAGAAACTTTTTGTATTAAAAAATAAATAATTCAATTACACTAACTTCAATCTTTTTGTTAAATAACATTATTTCATTGAAATTAGAGTTATATTATAATAAATATCATACATATTTCTTAAGTTCTTTTCAAAATGATGATTTATATGAAATGAGAAAGGCATGAACATTAATGACGTGAAATTAATGTTATTAATGATTTATACTGAAATTAGTGGCGTGAAATTAATGACGTGTCTCATTAATGATGTGTCGCGTGTCTGATAACCTGGACACACGTACAATGCAAACTAAATAGCAAAATAATGTGTTGGAGTGTCAGAAAAATTGAACATGACGACACTGAACAAGCTTTATATATAATATTGAAGTGAGGTTAAATTTGTTACCCTCTAAATTAGAAAAGAACAAAATTTGAACAAATAAATGGACAAATTTGCATTCATTCACCTCTTCTTATTTCTATTCACCTCTCTAATCAAAATTTGAGAGCAAGGTGAATTTATCCTTTTATTTTCCTTCTCTTCGTTTATCTTCTCTTTGCAATTCGAAAGCACACTCGGATGAAATCTTTTTGTACTATAGTTGTAACAACTAGTTATACTCTGCACCCTCAAATCCTCAATTATATAATGACAAATTATACAAATAAAGAAATGATGAAAATAAATATAGCAGAAACAATTGACATTTAGTTCCATATAGGTTATATTGTTCAATTCCAAAACATAAAATGAAAACATAATCCATCTCTATTATTGAAACAAAGTTACAAGCTATGGTTTGACAACAAAATGTTTACTTTTAAGAAAAAAAATTAAATGTCAGAACTAAAATTTAATTAAATATTTGTTTAAAATTTTTATATATTAAAAATACTTATTTGAATATTATATATCATAATATATGTGTAAAAAAATATTGCATTATTTCAATTTATTTTAATAATCATCAAGAGCAACCAAATTAACGATTCAAATTAGATTATTTAGTTATCTCTTCTGATGACCATCGAAATAAAATCAAATTTATTTGAAGTGATTAAAACATATCTACCGATTTACATTTCAAATTTAAGTTCGAAATAAAAATAAACACTACAGACACTAATAAATTAATAACTATCAGCATTGAAAATTTCTGAGGTTACCACCACATAAGATCCCAACCAAAATTCCGTATTTCCAATATCCTTCGACATATCGTGATGGCTGATCTTCTTACCTACCGACGGACGGCTCAGATTTTTTGATCTGTAAGTTACGAACGGTTCAAATTTGATGCACCATTTCGATATTATAAAGTTTAGTTTGCACGAATCTCAATGAAAATAAAAGATTCAAATTTTCTGCGCAGCACGCATAGTCTCGGTGCTGCGCGGTAGAAGATCTCGATTGATCGTGATGTGGCCTTTTTGAGTAGGGGACGAAAAAGAAAAAAATACTGTACGTCTATACCAAATAACCAATAACGCATAAATAAATAATAAAAAATAATAATAAAACATTTCTTATTTCTCCTAACCAGTATCCAAAGATGAAAGATGTAAATCTCAGTTCAGATCACTCAAATGCAATTGTATAACTACTACTAGACAAACTTATAAAATCTCTTTATAAGCTCTCTCGCTAAAATTAGAGAGAGATGCTTCAATGGCTCAGTTCAGGCAAATGCAACCCGATCTCCGAACCCATCTACCCCACGTCAGCACGGGGCAGCATCGGGTCGGAGCCTATAAACCCGCCGCCCGGATCCGCCGCGCCGTGAAACCGTACAGTCGCCGGAGGCGTCCAGTTGTTGCCTTTGCTCTTTGCCTTACCTTCTTCGTCGCCTTCCTCCTATTTCGCCGACGTAAGTATATTACATGAATGAAAAAATTGTTAATAAGCATTTGAGTCCTTGTAATTCTTTCGAATTGGCGAGTGAACATTAGCATAGTTTAGTTTGGTAGCGTGACAGCCTCTTACAGCCTTACCTAATTCCTTGAATCATTGTGATTGTAAATATGTGAAGTGTTGGGAGCAAAAAAAAAATTAATTAGTTTCAAAGAAAAACTGCTAAGAGCTACTTTAGGAAGTCAATTGCTTAGCACATTCAAAGCTTCTGTGCTAATATATGCTGAATGGGATGCAAATTGCAGATTCAGGACAGAGATCAGATTTTGACATGGATTTGAAGAAATCAAATCAAACGTTGTTTAAATTATCAAGAGAGTTAAGATTTGGGCAAGGCACCAGAGTTGGGCGAGACTCGAGGTACTTTGTTTATTGTTGTTAAATTACAAGAGCTTGTAAGCTAATTTGGAAATTGTACACTGCTGTCCTATGCAATAGGTACAGGTTGAGTGTTTGATTTGGTTAAATGCCAAGGACTGCAATTTCAGTTCTTTTGTTGAGAAACGACTCAAAGACTTTTGGAATGGTACCAGTCAGGTTTAATACCAGCACTACTTTGGACTGTGTAGTCAGTATTTTGCATTTAACTAGTACCGAACAGGTCTATTTTTGCTTCATTTCTAGCCTGCTCCAACTTGTTTGGGACAAAAGGCTTCACCTGTAGTAGTGTAGTGTTTGCCATATGTATAGAATAATTTAATGCAAATGATATTTTGCTATATCCTCTTCTTTTCTTTTTTTTAATTGTATCAAGCAGAGACTGGGACCGGGATGATAGGAGAAGAGACCAAGATTATGCTGAAGAAGACTCACAGAGACCACCAAATTTAAGTAAAAATATAGAAAATACCCAAAATAATGGGAAATTATACAATGAAGAGGGGAGGGAAGAATTGAGGATGTTCAAGGAAGATTATGATGATGGAGATGTCCTTCCAGAAGATGAATATGATGACGGCATCGATGACCAAGATAAAATGGTTATGAGTGTGAATTTTAATGAGAGACAAAAAGTGAGTGAGGATTTGAAGGCTAATAAAGATTTGCATGATATTGGTCACTATAGTGATAATGGTGGTGGTAAGAAGGGTAAAGGTCCTGAGAAGAAATCAGCGTTGAAGAAAAAGCCAAAAAAACACAAGTTCTCAAGTGAGTGAGTTCTGTCAGTGTAATGTTTTTGGATATTTGGAAAAAAGGTGCCGTATTGATTCTCATATGGCATTAAACATCCCAGATTTCAGTTTGTAAAAAGCTTCCAAAGATGGTTTTACATTTTGTTCTCAAATAAATGATTAGGATTATATTTTAGAGAAGAATTCAGTGGGAGGATAGAAAAAATTGGGTTCAAACTACATTGCTGTTGTATAATTAAAGGTGGCATTGTTATCTTACTTTTTTTAACACCTAAATTACTACGGTTCTTTTTCCCCTTAAGTTTTACAATTCTGGGGTGTGCTTATGCAAAGCATGACTGATGAGTTTTTGCAAAAGGTTATGTATATGTACCCGCATTTTCAATTTTATCTAGAACGTATTCTTTTTCAACATAAGTAAGAGACAAAATCTGAATAGACAAAACAATTACATTTAAATCAATGTTTTCTCAAGAAGAGATGTTTAGCCAGAAATTATATCTGTCATTCTTATAAATTTTTGTCACTTTGGGCTTATCTTATGTTGGTTTCTTCTTCGCTTTTTATCTAACAAAAGCCTCAAAACGATTTTAGCCTCCAAGTTAAGCGTCAAGACTAACACAATAGGCCATATACTCAGTATATTAATCAGTATACCCTATGAAATTTCATAAAGTGTGCTGTTATACATTGTATTTGATGAATGTACAACTTCCTTCACTTGTCAGAGTTTATGCAATGCTTTGGCTATCTTTCTTTTGGTGTTAATCAGACCCGAAACTGAAGTAGCATATCATTTTATTTTTCCAGGTTCAACTTGTGAGATGAAGTTCTTGAACTCAACTGCTCAATTGGTAGAGCCTGCACCAAATACCAAGTTTTCCAAGTTTTCTCTCAATTACACCGAAACTGAAGAAAAGCTTAATGATTTGGTTGTTTGGGAGCCCAGATTTGCGGGCCACCAGACTCTTCAGGAGAGAGAAAAATCATTTGTTGCCCATGACCAGACGATAAATTGTGGGTTTGTCAAAGGAGCTGATGAGTCCAGTACAGGTTTTGATATATCGCAGGAGGATTTAAAGTACATGAGGAGTTGTCATATTGCAGTCTCATCTTGTATTTTTGGAAATTCTGATCACCTCAGATCACCATTTGGCAAGACGGTATGATCTCAACCAGTAGTTGTATAGATGAACTGTACCAACTAGAAGTGATCTATTATTTTTCTTTGTTGGGTTTGTTTAACCAATTGAAGCCATGTTGAGTGTGTGTATGCTTGCAGTGTGATCTACTTGAAGAGGCTGCATATGATGAGAAAAATGATGAAATGAACATAAAATAAAGAACAATAAAATATGGATCTGTAACACTTCAAGTGCCCATCTTGACTGATATAGTGTTGAATACCAGAGACCCTACTTGGTTTTAACAAAAGCATAACTTTTTTTTGTCTGTACTATTTAGATAACACGATTGTCCAAGAAAAGTGTGTGCTTTGCAATGTTTTTGGATGAAATGACACTGCAAGCCCTTTTGTCAGAGGGACAACTGATGGATTCCATGGGATTTATGGGTTTGTGGAAAGTTATTGTGGTTAAGAATTTGCCGTATAATGACAACAGACGAGTTGGTAAAGTCCCAAAATTTTTGGCACACCGTCTCTTTCCTTCTGCCAGGTCAGGCTCTCTTTTATTATACAAATGCCATACTTATAAAATTTTATCAGTTATATTTTATGGTGAATCCAAGAATATTATGCAGTTCGGCCTATTGGTTTTACTTCATGTTAAAAATACTTTTTGTGGAGTTGAACTGTTGGATATTGAATTAGATTTGTTGGCTAAATTAAGCCTTAGTATAGGACCAAACACAAGTTATCCAATATTGAGTTGTGTAAAACCAGACAGAATACCACTATCCAAGCAGCACAACTCTGGTAATCACTCGTGCTGTTATGAGTTTTTGATACAAGGTTTATTGGTTATTCCGTTATTGCACCAAGATACTGCACAATTAACTGTTGTTCAAGTACAATAATTACGGGTTTGGCTCCTCTCCATTAATTGGAGATTCCCTGGACTATTTACATTTACTATTGAAAGTAAGGAGAGATAATTGATTCTTTGTTTTCATTCTGTACCAATTGATTGAATATTTTGAACTTTTTGAGGAGCAATATTTATTGGATAAAAGCTGTTCAAAGTACACCTTGTTACCATAAAAATCGTACTTACTATGAATAAGAAAAGCAATAAATAAGAGAGAGAATAGAATAACTTCATGATTAGAGGGAATTATGTGCAACTAAAGTACATTTTTTGTTAACTATTAAGCACATGTTTAATAGTAGAGGTGGTTCTACACAGATGAACCAAATTTTAATGTCAAATATATGGGTATTAGGTATTCAATCTGGCTAGACAGCAAATTGAGGCTGCAGAGTGACCCTATACTGATACTAGAGTATTTCCTATGGCGGCATGAGCACGAGTTCGCCATATCAAACCACTATGACCGGCACTGCGTGTGGGATGAGGTGGCACAGAATAAAAAATTGAACAAGTTCAACCACACTATAATCGATCAGCAGTTCGAGTTCTATCAGAGGGATGGTCTGACACGCTTCGACCCCTCGGACCCCAACAAGCTACTCCCCAGCTGTAAATATTCTCAAACTTAGTTTATTTAAATTCCTATTAGTTACCTGTTCGTGTGCAAATCATAGGTGACATTTGCCTGTGTTTGATCTCTTGTTCTAATAACACCCACCTGGCTATTAGGTTAATATATTATGACTTATGAGACAAGTAGATCTAGATCCTATTTAGATCCAACGGTCAAGATTAAACCAGGTTAATAGATACTGGAATTGTTATAGATCCAATGATCCTAGTTAACTCTGCCTATGTTTTACATAGTCGGTCCCAAGCCTGGAAAGGAGGAAGGTTGTGATAGGCTTGGCGAGCCAACGAAAAAATTCAGCCAATCTTATGGAAATGAAATCCAATATGGGCTTCATTTCTAGCCTATCCGAACTTGTTTGGGACAAAAGGCTTTGTTGTTGTAAAATAGCTACTGGAATTGCCAGATCTGACTGGGACCATCCACGTAGGAGCCTGAGCCTTCTCAATATGAGCTGGCAATTTTTTAATAATGAACCCCAATATACTGAAAGAATCGGGCC
>CAXKVX010001898.1:0-31995 GCA_964058865.1 Eleocharis quinqueflora | reverse complement strand
CACACATCCATTTGATGAGATTTTATGAGCATATGACATATTTCAGAAGTTGGATGCTTAATTAAACAATGCTGCAAGATATGTCATCTTATTTGGTCCAGAGCTATGCATATATCCGACAATTCTAAAAAAAAAAATATCTTCTTGGCAAGTTCAAATTTGGAGAAAGAATAGACCTTTGATTTAACGGAGCGCTTGATCAGCGACCACAACCCAGGAACTGAAATTACGAAAAGACCCAGCGATGTGTAATAGCTCGCTGGAGAGTAACCCACATCAGCCTCGAGGAGGAACAACTGGTCCGGCCCGATGGAGAACCGGACCGGCGTTGCAACCCTGAGAGAACCGGACCTGTTCGTTGGGAAGCCAACCCATAGTCGTTTCGAGTGGGTCGGTCTTAGTTGTTGGGAGAATGCACTGAGATGGGGTAGTGGTCGGTGTAATGTCGAAGTTGCCATTGAGGAGTTGAGGGAGATGATAAGGAAGAGCTCTCAGAGGAAGGTGGAAAGAGATTTTCCATGGAAGTTTGTTAAAAGGCCCTCGCGAAACTTCCTCCTTTTGTTGTAGTACCTGACTTGTGGCGAGAATAGGAACACGTAGAACTACTCAAAACGAAACAAAGATTGTAGAAATAGGATTGAAAGAAAAGGAATATGTTCTAATATTGTTCCAAACAAGGTCGCTGATTTTTTATTTTATTTACTTTGCATGTATTGTTTTGAAGAAGAAAGGATGCAAGATCTGACAACAAGAATTCATTGTTCAAAACAATTGAAAAACATACATGGGTCTCTTCTAATTTATGATGTGTACCTTATAATGATATAACTTATAATGATATAATTAATGAGGAGTAATATTATGCATTTATTTTTATATGTTTTTATTGTATTTTCAAAATTTACATCATTCATCATGCATGTTTTTTTTTTATGTAATTATAAATCTAAAGCCTTCATTAATTTTAATGAAAGATATAAATTTGAAAGCATTATAGATGCACATAAAAATGTAGACGTTATATTCTTCTCATAATTAATTATCTTGCTACTATTTGCTATAGAGAGAAAGAATATGGAATTGTTTTTATGATGTCAACTCTTATCTTCTTCCTGGGACGAGCAGAAGTATGAACAAGAAAGACATACATGTATCAATGAGGTAATTACCATCAAATATTTACTTCATGGACCAATTGAATGGCATAAATAAATTTCTATCTACTACCTCCATTTTATCAAGGGAAAATTGATTTTTTGCCACACATTTTAGTGCCACTCTTCAAAATGTCACACATTTTTCTCAAATTGTTAATTTGCCACACATCCTTAAATTGGCTTTTAATTTTGCCACTGACCTTATTTTAATTTAGCTAAAAAATATATAAATACATTAATACCAAAACTGCCCCTGTCAGAAACTAACATATCAGAATGTTCCTTTCTTTTTTTTATTCAACCATACCGATTACTTCACTCGACTCAGAACTGATTGAGTCGACACCATCTCGTCGCCAGGCTGCTCCTCGTCGCCACCATCTCTGGCACTCCACCCCTGTCAGAGGGAAAGAAGATCACGAAGACTAACACTAGGCTCGTCGTCGCCAGAGTTCTCTGCCTCGTCGCCACTTCGCCCCTGTCAGAGAGAAAGAAGATCACGAAGACTAACCCTAGGCTCGTCGTCGCCACTCCGCCCCTGTCAGAGAGATAGAAGAGCACGAAGACTAACCCTAGCCCTCGTCGCCACCTGCAAACCCGTTGACAGTTCGTACTGAAGCACTGGTGAGTCAATTTACTGTCACTGTCTTGTTTCTGCACTGTCTAATTTCTGAATATCGGGGCTATGTATCTCTGAAATCTGAACATGGGAAGATACCAGATCGATGAGTTCACATTTCCTGAATTTTCTGGCACTGAGTTCATAATTTCCCAAAAATTCACCTGAAATTATCTCTGTCCTTTCAGTAAGGTTCCCAATTAGAAAGAATCAGTGCACTAAGGTTCCCAATTAGAAAGAATCGGCAATTTACTATAACTGTCTACTTTCGATAATTATGAGTACATACAGAAATACTGAGTTCATTATTTGAGAAATATTACAATAGTGCAGCCGATGATGTCCTCCAATCGTTCAGCACGATCAACAGCTTCCAACACAATTACATCAGAGAAGAAAGGTTTGTCTATCGTTCAATGCCCCTACTGCGGGATTTATGTTAAAAGGCTTGTGAGTCGTACCCCGGATAATCCAGGAAAAATCTTCTATAGATGCCACAATTACCATACCGTAAGCATTTATAATGTGTTTTGTATGATTTCTTTGTAGAAATATAATGTATGCCACAATTACCTACTGTGCTTTAGAATTATACTGTGGTATGTTTCAAAAAACTGTAGAGCAATTCTATTTGTCAATTTTGGATGTGGGAGGAAGAGTACGAGATATTTCTTGAGAACAACGGAGTTATTGGGATGGTACATTTGAAGAATGTAATTGAAGAATTGAAGAACGAGATGGTGCAATTGAAGAACGAGGTTGTGCGATTGAAGAGTGATGTTGGGAAATTGACGAATGAGGTCGGAGAATTGAAGAAGACTATCAAAATTCTTATGTTTTCACTTATTATTGTAATTATCTGCAATTTGGTTGTCAAGATATGAAATTTCTTGGTGTGAACTTTAATAGACATATTACAATTGTTGTACCATCAATAGACATATGTAATAAGTTTAAGTAGCATTGAAAGTATTTGAAGAGTTCATTTGGATTCTATGCGTGAATGCATATTTGCCCAATTTGTGTTGATTCACAGCCCATCTTAGTAGTTCGAAAAAATAGATTCATTGCATACCATGCAAACCAGTTGCACATTTCCTTAATTTGGTTCATGTCAACACCACTATTTCAAGTCTTTCAGCAGATGTATTCACCAGTTGCGCCATTTCAACACCACTGTTTCATTTGGTACCAGATGTTTTCATGCGCCATTTCAATAGATAGGTACCGGATGTATTCATGCGCCATGCACCTAAAATGCACTCATATAGCAAGCATGCATGAAAAGACAACATAGTAATAACACAAAATATTAATTAGAACCCCGTTGGTCAAAATCTTATCCAAACTTTGAACAACATCATGTGGTGAGTCGCCAGAAAGAAATTAATAGAAAAATATAAGTTAATCTTACAAGATCCCTTCAATATTTCACCCATGTTGAAACAAACAGAATGGTACCAATCATTCTAAACAAAAGGCATTTCCTTAAACAAACAGAATGTACCAATCATTCTAACTAAACAAAAGGCACTGGCGCCATTTCCTTAAACAAACAGTTTTGTTAAACAACACTCAAAATCAGAAAGCTCCTGATGCCATTCAATAGCTGCTGGCGCCATTTCGATACGAACTCCTTTTTGCTCCTCTAAGCCTCCTGCAAGTGGCAACAAACATTGTACAATTTAGTTAAACCAGGTGGTACATTCTATCAAAAACAAACAATGAATGCAAGTTTTTTGTTGGTGGCCATTTCACTTACTGCTCCTCTACGCCTCCTTTTAGATGTAGCCGCCTCCGAATCATTTTCTCTACAAGTTTTTTGTTGGTGGCCAAGTTTTCCACATTTCTTACATCGGTGCCTTTTCTTATTCTTCTCTAGACATTCAGGCATTATCTCCTTTCTTGGCCTACCAGGTGGTCGTTTCATCAACGGGGGAAATAGTTTGAAGGCAAGCTCCGCCTTCTCCCATTTCGTTTTATCATTTAATGCGGGTATTTTCCCCTCATATGCAATTCTAAACCGAGCAAGTGAATAGAATTCGTGAACGTAATCTTCGATACGAACTCCTCTAAGCGAGCAAATGAATGCAACAACATGCATACATGGTTTACCTGTCAACTACCACTCTCGACAAGCACACTGTTGTTTGTCCAATTCCACTACATTCCTCGAGACTTTACCTTCAGAGCTCACTCCACTGACCTCCGCATAGTCATTGCCTCCCCTTACAATTTTGACCTTGCCGGTGTTTCTACTAATTGTATTCAAGTCTTTCATCACATTCGGAAGAATCAGACCTTGAAGCTTATTCCCCACTGTTCTCCTTTTGTCAAATGTCACCATTATGAGTTCCCTAGTCTGATCAAGGATGTCAACGACATGCAACCCTTTTAAGTCTTTTATCCAGCTGTTAAAACTCTCTGATATATTATTAGTCTCGTAGTCACATTTGGACAACTCAGAAAACTGATTGCGACACCAGATATGTTTGTGATTCTTCTCTAGCCATTCAATAGATGTTGGCGCCAAATACTTGACTTTCTCCAAGTAAAACTGACACAGATCTACGGTGCATGCCCTTGATGCAGCCCACATATGACTAGCAACTTGTTCACCATGAAACTTTTTTTTGAAGTTTTCCATCAAGTGCCTCATACACTCCCTTTGCTCGCATTCGGGAAATACAGTAGAAATAGCAGACCCTAAACCCTTACCCGCATCTGAAGATATTGTCAATCCCGAAGGAGTTCCGATCGCTTTTCTCAACTGTGTCATGAACCACTTCCAATTATCTGTTGTTTCCAAATCGAACACTCCATATGCTATCGGGAACAACCAATTCTGTCCATCAATACCGCACGCAGATGCCAACTGACCTCTCCACTTTCCTATCAAATTAGAGATTTCATCAGATTTTTATTATGATTGTAATGTAACAAAGTTTCTTATTAGATATTTGTCAGAGATGTGGTACATGTCAGCACGGTAGAGTCGACACCTAAATATGGTCTACAACCATGAAGGAAACCCTATATGCATGGTCTAAGTGCAACAAAGGCCCTACTGAACCGTGCTTTATCGTTCACCCTCTCCTCTTCTACTTCCACAATGCTTCCAGGACATACCTTCTCCAACTCACACTTAAAATTGTACACCATTTGAAAACTCTCTTCCCATGATCCATGAATTTGACCAAAAGCAACATGTGTACCTGCAAAAGCTTTGTTGTAGCTAATCTTGACATGGAACTCATCTTCTAACTTATTCTTCATGGCTTTGGGTCCCTCTGATGGATTCTTTCTCAACCAATCAGTGACCCTATCTGATATCCAAGACTTGGAAGCCATCTTTCCCTCAACCATTGTTGTAGATGGGCAACTATGCTGATGTGGTAGTTTTGTGACCTGCATTTATACAAATTATTATTAGGTTAATTACTATTATTAATATAAAAGAGATAATTATACAAGACAACATAAATTATGCAATCATACCACACAAGCTTTCTTTTTTTTCTCCAAATATGCACGAATTCTCCAAGAACAATTAGGATGTTTGCACTTTCCTATGAACCGTTTCTTATCGGATTTGACTGTAGTCACCTCAAACTCATTTTTTTATAGCGAAGTGTCTCAATGCCTTTCGGAAGGCAGCAACATCAGGAAATGCTGCACCAACTTCTATTTTAGGATTTTCCATGTCATGTGTCATTAACAGATCAGGAAATGCTGCACCATCCACCGTTGACTCCTCGTGCAAACTATTGTCCAAAATCGGCTCAGGTGTCATTATTGGATCAGGAAATGCTGCAGGAGTATCCTTGCCTTCAGAATCGTACATATGCTCCTCATTTAAACCAAAATATCCTTGAGTGCTACCCGCTTGGCTCTGACTAGCAAATTCAATACCCAAAATTGGTTGAGCCGGAGTGCATGGATAGACGGCATTTGTACCACTACAATTGGAGCTTCCATCTGAATCAGACACTACTATGCGAAGTACTATTACTCTCTCCTTTTGATACATCTTGAACATTTCTAGAATTTGTGACTCGGATACTAAAACTACTTCTCTACCATTCTTTTTATCCAATATCCAAATCTTTGGTGCTTGGCCACTCCCCCATCCTAACTCCTTTAATAAATCAACGTTTAAGTCACATAATGAAAATCTGTCCGAATCAACCACCCAAGTAAGCGTCTTTCCTTTCACGTATACCTTCTTGCCATTATCTGTCTTGTTCCAAAATCCTTCAACTTTGGCTTCTATCTTGAATGCGGTTTCTGGATCAACCCTACACGAATTACATAATATGCAATCAGGAAGCTTGGATACTAGATATGTGAAAGAAACTTATGTGTTCAATTAAAATCATATATCAAATTGAATGTTTCATTAAATTGAATATCTTACCCAGTGGAAATGATCCACGACTTGACGATTGAAGGTACATCCATGAAATCGTGTGACAGAACAAAGCTTAAGGTACTGCATGTAGAATCAAATAAATTGCTTACTTTCATACTAGATAAATCACAAAGCTTGTGGCAGTACTAGATTGCTTAAATACTAGAATCAAATCAATTTCTGATATAATGACGATTTGGGAAGAAATTCTGTTAAACACAGGGAAGAAATTATCCAGAATCGAGTAAGTTTACCACAGCGTCTGTTCTGACGAGCTGGTGGTGGCGACAACGACCAGGTGGCGACGATCACTAAGTGGCTCATGCTAGGGTTCTTTCCTCCGCTGGAGCGTCTGTTCTGACGACGAGCCAAGGGTTAGTCTTCGTGTTCTAACCACGAGCACCCTAGCGACGACGACCACCCTGGCGATGGCCACCAGCCTGGCGACGAGGACCCTGGCGACGAGTCGAGATGAGGTACCTGTTATGGTTGAATAAAAAAAAAGAAAGGAACATTCTGATATGTCTGATATGTTAGTTTCTGACAAGGGCAGTTTTGGTATTAATGTATTTATATATTTTTTAGCTAAATTAAAATAAGGTCAGTGGCAAAATTAGAAGCCAATTTAAGGATGTGTGGCAAATTAACAATTTGAAAAAAAATGTGTGGCATTTTGAAGAGTGGCACTAAAATGTGTGGCAAAAAACTAATTTTTCCTTTTATCAATTAGCAGAAGTCTCAAAATCTCCATGAATTTTATTTCAGTTTTTGTGCTTGGAAGGTGAAGAGTTATTTCATCGTGGATGTGAGTACTTTTTTTTTCAAATTACAAGTTAAACACTTTTTACATGTGATACATAAAGTTAATTTTTCTATTAAGAAATTTAACAAGGACTTGGGATTTATTATTATATTTATTTGAATATTTGATGGTAATTCCTTTCTTTGAGTAAATATAACGTCCCTCATATTTGCGTCCCCCGTACGCGCCCTCCAACTCAGCAACAATTTTTTTTCGATAATTGATTGTGTTTTATTATGTAGTATAACGACTTCTTAATTACAATATAAAGACTTCAAGTATTTTTTTAAACTAATTTTTTACTAAGTCTAAAGACTTTATACTTGTACTATAAAAATGTTTTATCATGTAGTATAACGACTTCTTGATATTTCAGTAGATTTGGAGTCTTTGGTAGTATAAAACTTTTTGTAACTGCAGTATAAAGAATTTGTGGCTTTAGTATAATACCTCAATTGATATGTGTTAAAAAGATTGCTGCTTCAAAAGTATATAAATATTTAAGTTAGAGATATAAAGACTTGTAACATTTAATATAAAGACTTCTATGTTAAAATGGAAACTGCCAAATTAAGACTGTCAAAAGTATAACATTTTTTTTCCTTGTAAAAAAAGTGTTGCTGAGTTGGAGGACGTGTAAGAAGAACTTGTAAGGAGTGACAGTTAGTCGTTTCCGATTTCTTTTTCATGTACTTCAATTTTTTATGACTAGGTGAAGGTAATAGTGCTATATATGCACGCACTATTTAGTTAGTCGTACAAAACCTACAATGTTAGAATTTAGATATCAAGACTGCACCCATTTAATCTATTAGTCTTAATATTATTTATATTCAAAATATTGTTGCAAAAATATTAGATTTATTATAATTAAATAAAAAATACTTATGTTTTATTTCGATTATTATTTTTCTTTAAAATAAAAATATTAAAAGGTTGAACGAAGAATTACCCTTTTACATTTTTTAAGCGTTTTGGACTATATATCAGATTGAAATCAAAGCAAATTTATTAACAGATATGGAGCTCTAAGGTTCTACCTAATTTGTTCATTTTCATTACATTTGCAAATATCATTTGGTTTTCATTTGCGAACTATACAGAACAAAATATGAAAATACGAAGGAGTCAAAACATGAAAATGAAAAAGGACAAAAGCCCCAACAAAGATAACGAGTGGAAGGTCACATTGTAGCCACGCTTCTACACACTCCACTATCCTCCTCTCGCCTCAGAGGCTTACAATTACAAACAAACCAGCACACAAACAAAGCAAAGAGACAAAGAGAGAACCTACTAGTAAAGAAGAAACGAAAAACTTAAGATACATTACATAAATGGCAATTCATGCATCACCCGTTGGGTTGCAAAGAAACATCCCATCTCTGCTCAGACACAACACCAGCACAAAGAACAAACCAGACCGCTATGGTCTCCAGTCCAGTTTTCTCTCTCCATCAGTTCAGTTGCTCGTGTCGGCACCTCAGCAGTCTCGGGCGAAACCCGCAACCCAACTGAAGGTGGTTGCACGTGTTGCATCCAAGCAATCATACATCTGCCGTGATTGCGGGTAATATGTTAATTAGTTCAATATGATGCATAGTTGGAGCTGGTGTTCAAGTCACCTTAATACTAATAGTTGTGTATTTCATTTTGAACTGGATTTAATTAACATGAATCCAATCCAATTTATGCATACATATTAACAACACCATTTATTAGTTAACGGCTGATAATTTAATTGATTATCTGACATGTCACCAATTAAGTGTCCACAAATTACTGGTTGTGATCTTGTCCCAGTAGGTATTCTGCAATTTGTTGATTTTGCTTAACATTGTGGAAATGCAACTTGTATTTTTGGGTATGTGCAGGTACATATACAGTGATAGGACCCCATTTGAGAAGCTCCCTGACAAGTACTTTTGCCCTGGTTAGTTTATTTTTAAATTAATCTAGCCCTGGTTAACTATGAACTCTCTGATTAAACCGACCAAATTTTTTATGCCAATAGAAAATGCTAAAAGACAAGGAGCAATGTAAATGATGCCACTTGAACTTATTTGGTAATACATCAAGCATGTGATGATATATCAAGATAGAATCTTAGAACTTTAATTTCAGTTTGATAATTTTATTGAACAATCCGATCATGTCAGTATGTGGAGCTCCTAAAAGGAGATTCAAGCCCTATGAACCAAAAGTCACAAAGGATGCTAATGATACATCTGTGCGCAAGGCCAGGAAGGAGCAATTGAAGAGAGATCAAGCGATTGGGTAATATTCAGCTTGTTTTGTTGGTTTATTTCGTTCCATAATAACAAATTTACCAATATACCAATGACAATTCATAAGAACTGGTACTTGTATGTCCTGTATGGGTACATGAATGGATGATAGATGGTTTGGTTGTTTGGTATTGATTTTTCTTTTATTATCTTCTATGTCTTGATGTGTTATATTTACCAGGGTTTGTTGTTTTATTTCATTTTTTCCTTTTTTTATACTTAACAATGTTTTCTCTATCATTTCTGCATCGAGGCTTTGCGATACTATCTAACATTATGCTAGTTTTGTCAATGGACTTATTCACTTCAATGATATGAATTAGTATAGCTGTCATCTTTACAATGGTTATTTGATTATCTCAAAATTTCATGGTGTAGGTCGGCACTACCAATTGCTGTTGTGCTCGGAGTAGCGGGACTGGCCGGGTTATATTTCTACCTCAACAATGCTTATTAGTTGTAAAAACTCTTCTGTTTCAATAAAAAAAGAAAAAAAAAGAGTTCCATGTAGAGGCTTTACGGTGATGCTATATTACTAAATACCATGGCTTATTTACTTTGATAGATTCTGAGTAATTCAAAGAGAAATATCAAAACTGAAGTCTCTGGGCACTTTCTTTATATAGATTCAATGGTACACTAGTTTTTGTGTTTGTCAGTGTTCGATTTTATTTATTGAATTTGACGTCTTAATTCCAACAAGTTATACTATGTAATCTTTTTATATCTACCTTTTGTTTTGGTCTTTTCTTGATTTCTTAATTACAAGATGACTTTGTATTCTGATCAATTCCAGTCGCAATTACTCATAAAGTCATCAGGATCGAAGTTATGGAACATAACAAAAAAGAAGGTACGTTGAGAATATAAATGATATTAACTAATGTTTTGCCAGAACATGGATTGAGTAAAATCTCATCAAATTAATCTAATTAAATTGCTCAATTTGAAAAGGATATTTGTTAAGTAGGTCGAAGAGGTAGCATAAATATTACTGTGTATTTGTTCTCTATTATGCAAGCATTTCCTGGCTGCGGCCAAGAGATAGTATGTTGTCATATTCCAACAATTTACAAAGCAACATATGATTTGATTCTTCAGATTTGATTCTGAAATAATCTGAAGTTGCATCTCCTAATGCTGATGAAAATACCTGATTTTTTGTCCTTGTATTTCTGGTAAGAAATAGAACTCCAGCTTATTTATTAGCTTGAAACATGTAAGGTAATAGGGGAAGGATGCTCTGGGTTAGAAAAGCAGGTTCTTGATTCTGTTAATATGATACAGAACTAAATTTATCCTTTTTGTTTAATTTCTTTATTAATTGAATACCTGATAGTAAAATGGGTAAATTGGTGTTCAATTTGAGGTTTATTGTCTTTCACTCGAGTAAGCAATCAAATATAAACTTGGGATGAACCAGCAAACAGCAATGATTGAGAAAAAAAAATCAAGAACATATGGACCCCCATTGCTTCATATAATTTTCTAATTATTATTGGGCCCATTTTTTGAATTTGACATGTTGCTAGGGGTGCAAACGGATCGGATACGGACGGATAATAGCATTACCATATCCGTATCGGCTTTTATTTTTCGGATACAGATACAAATATGGATAGTTTCGGATACAGATACAGATCGGATGATAAACGGATACGGATACGAATCGAATAATAAACGGATATGGATGCAAATACGGATATAATTCGGATAATTAAATGAATTGAGTACATTATGAAAAATCGTTAATATATCATTATTCAACAATAAAATTATTTTAAATTATATTATAAAATAAATTTAATGGAATAAGTAAAATGTTGTAATGAGTAGTGTCTTTATAATTTATTTTTCTAATATTATAAATATTCAAAACAATTAAAAATTAATTTACTTAGCTATTAAAAAAATAAAAAAAATTTGGGCTGACATATTTTCCGGATATCCGAAAATCCGAAAGTTCCGAATCCGTATCCGATAAAAAATTATCCGTATCCGTATCCGAAATATCCGAATCCGAATATCTGATCCGTTTGCACCCCTACATGTTGCTATGAAACACCGTTAGTTAAGACTGACAGAAGATGCTAGATGAATCATAATGAAGTTGAGAAATGAGGAGATTAAATCAATCAAAATAAAATTAAGGGGCTTGATTGAAGTAACACTAATAGTTTTTTATTAATTGCATAAAGGCTTACAATACACACCTACAAATAAAAAGAAAATAAACTTGAAAATCCTCTTTAAAAATAATCTGTGCTGAAACTTAAACTCCAAATATCTTCATAAAAGTCGCTTTACCACTACAGTAGATAATGCTTAACAACTAACACTAATAGTTTAGGTGCCATTTTCAAATACTTTCCAATTTTTTTTGGTTAAGTTCTCTATCAGTTTAAAAATAATCTCTGTCGAAACTTGAACTTTAAACATTTTTATAGAAGTTTTGTGCTTTTTTTTTGGATCAACAGGGAATTAAACATCAAACAATATCTAAATTACAATAGAACTATCAAGAAAAGGCAATAAATGCATCTTTGAGCTTGGAGCGTCCAGAATTGTTGTTTCAGAATTTCCATTTATAGCCTCTTTGGCCAGCATGTCAGCACATATGTTCCCTTCTCTTCCAACTGCCACAGATCTAACCATCCACTGCCTTTTGAGCAGTACAATAATTTCCTATATCAATTGATGAGCCGTTCCACCATTTGAATTATCAATCTCATTCTCAAATGCCTGTACCACTTCCCGCGAGTCTGATTCCATCTCTACCTGTTTGTGACCTTCATTCCAGGCTAGTTTGAGTCCTTCTAGTACCGCCCATAGTTCTGTTGTAAAAGCGGGGCATACTCCTATGTTCTTGGTGAAGCCTTTGAGCCACATTCCTTTATCGTCCCTCAGCAAGCCTCATATTCTTGCTTTATTGTTGCTGACGCACACTGCACCATCAACATTTAATTTTGTCCATCCTAGTTGAGGAAAGGTCCACCTCTGCTGGTTATCTGTAGCAGAACTACCGATAGGGTCACGGTTAGCTGCTTGTACCATTGTGGCTTCTTCAACTCTCTTTAACACCAGTGATGCTACTTGATCGTAACTTGTACTGACACCTTGGAATATCCACTGGTTTCTTGAGTGCCATATTTGCCAAATTGCAAATAGAAATACGGATTGTCAATAATCTTTGTCCTTGAATCCCTAATTCTTTGAGATGCCTGATACTAGCCAATTTCTCAAATCACCTTGCATGAATTCACTCAGTTTAGATGGATGTACCAGTGTTATCCACACTTTGCTGGCCTCCCTGCAATCTCTCAAAGCGTGGATGCATGATTCGACAACACCCATACACCTTGCACAACTAGCATCTTCTGACATGTTGCAGCTTGCCCTTTTCTTGTTTGTTAGTAGTGCTTCATGAGAGCTGAGCCACATGAATGTCTTCAGTCTTTGCGGACCTTTTAATTTCCAGATTTCAGCCCAATTTCTGTCTGTTTGTTGAACAGATTCAGTTACTAACTCGTATGCAGATTGCATGGTGAACCTGCCGTGAGGGGTTCCTCTCCAAATTTCTTTATCAGGCTTATTCTTGCATGGTGTTTTGGTGGCTATGATTCTGCTTTTGATGTGTTGAGGAACCTGATGCAATATCCTCCAATTCCAGTCACCATCCATCCCAACCATATCACCTATAGCTAAGTCCGAATTTCTCCACAACTCATATGGCACAATGTCAGATAGCACCTCACCCGTGTTGCTAGAAAAGGATCTTCCTTCCATCCCCTATTCTCCATTTAAATCCCTCTTTTGTCTTTTCTAGTACTGATATCATTGCACGCCATTGATGTGAAATTGCTCCTGTTACTCTGAAATTATGCTCATCATCTCCTTCAATATTGTATTTACTTCTTAGCACTCGAACCCACAAGGCATCCTTTTCAGTAATGAAGCGCCACACCAATTTCATGAGGAATAGTTCATTCTGAGTTCTAGTTCATTTTGAAATTATGCTTTATCACTACACTAGATAGTGCTTGACAACTAATCCTAATAGTTTAGGTGCTATTTTCAAATATTTTCCAAATTTTTTTTGGTCGAGTTCTCTACCGGTTTTCAACAGTTATCAGACGCTAATACACATTATTGCACTTGAAAGCATGTTCAATGGGAGGGGTACTTGTTAACTTCGCTAACATACACATCATTGCACTTGAAAACATGTGGTGTTGTATGTTGGATTTAATAATTATACAGATAATATGAGACTGTTAGTTTGTAATAATCTAGAAGCCAATAATACGATAAATTATCATAAAGCTTTATTCATAAATTGAGTGATTAATAAATTGTCATTGTGTTACCTTGAGTATTATTGAATTTATGAATCATCATTTATCTGACAAGAATCAATAATTGAAATTGTGAAACTTCATAATATAGATGAAATATATTCTTAAAAGTCTCTAACCAATGCAATTAGCATGAACACTAACTTACCGTTACAAGGTTAGAATGTGGATTAAAAGATGGTTAAGTTTTATAGACCATAGACATGAGATTTCGTTTTAATCACATGAATACATGTTACAGAAACATGGTATTTGAAAGACCTCGAATGAAACATTAAATGGAATTGTGTACATGTCATTAATGTTTTCATTCAGTGTTGAGTTCTAAAGTATGAGGTATTCATATTTCCTACTAAGAGATGTGTATGTGTGATTGTTATCTAACGTTGTCGGTAAAACGCAGTCATAACGGTAGCTTTTCGGTATACATAGCTTAGTTGAGGTAGTGATGATTTACCAAAAGTACTATTGTCTCTTGTATCTATATACGAGTTACAATATCACTAGGCCCCTTGATAGAGTAGGATTATATTTGATCGAGAAAAGATTAAGTTTGCAAGGATGACAGACACTTACCTTGAAACTAATATGATATTGTGAGACAAAAGAATTAACACGACTAAAATAGTTTAATGGATCATGGTATTGTACAATACAACATCATCTGTGTAATTGGATGGTCATAGTGCAGATGTCAGATGCCTCCTATGATTATAGAAGTTAAAATGGTTTTAATTATATTTACCAACATAATCACATCGTTAGTATAGAGAATATTTTCAACGATCTTGATCAATTGTTTGCATTTTTTATCTCGAGATATGAGCCTAAAATATATGACTACTGGTGCTTTATAAAATATTTAAGCATAACTCATATTATATATTACTCCTCATAATATTAATGATAATATTTTATATATTAATTATATAACATGTAATCTAAAATTTATTTATTAAATTTGATGACTCACTTCCAACAATATCTATGTTCTTGAATAATATCGGAAAAATACTAAGTCTTAACTTTAAGTCCTTAATGAAAAACGATGAGTAAGACACGAATAATAGTGTTAAAGGACGAAATTGTTATTCTCGTCTTAAAATGCTGTTCTTAATGCAAATAATAATTTTAAAGAATGAAATCATAAGTAAAAAATAAACTAGTTAACAAATTATTAGTGTGGATAAATATAAGAACAAGATTATTTGCCTTAAAGCTGACAGCTAACGAGTGCCGTATGATTCCAGCTGTCGGTTGCACTAATTAGAAGGATAACGGTGGTTCTATTACCATATTGATACTCTGGAGTCTGGACTCCCTTCACCGTTAAGCAAGCATGCACCATCTTACAAAGGTATTATAACTAGAAATTGCATTGCCCTGCTTATTGTTTTTTTAAGAAATCTTTTTTGTATTAGAAAAATAAACAGTATAATTATATTACTTTAATATTTTTGTTGAATAACATTATTTCATCGAAATTAGAAATATAACAACAAATATCATACATTTTCCTCAAATTTTTTGAAAGCATGATGATTTATATGAAATGAGAAAAGTGTGAACATTAATGGTGTGAAATTAATATTATTAATGATTTATATTGAAATTAATGACGTGAAATTAATGACGTGAAATTAATGACGTATCGCGTGTCCGATAACTTGGACACACTACAATGCAAGTTGAATAGCAAAATGAAATGTCAGAATGTTAGAAAAATTGAACACGCCGACACCTAATAAGATTTATATATAGTATTGATAAGATATCAGTGTATGAAAATATTTCCACATGAAAAAATGCATGAATTATTAAAAAAAAAAGATTTCACTACTCATGTAGTTTAAAGACTGTTTGAATACTCCTCATAGAAAAGGACTGTTTGGAAACTCTATAAATTAAACAATGTTATCGTGTTAAGATTTTAATTAAACAAAATTTACTGTTTTGAGATAAAATGTGTCAAAGCTTCAACTTTAAATTTGCGACATTCCACAAAAATCATTGTTCTTGACCAAGCTAGTTCTCTAAAACTTGAAACTTACTATTTGAAGAAGTGTTAGATGAACCAAATTTACAAATCATGGTAAACAAAGCTCTATTTTGGCGTCATCTTTTTTATTTAATTTAATATTTAATAAACAACTATTTTTCTATTAAAACTGTTTAACCAAACACTTTGGAATAACTCGTTAAAATTTAAAAAAGAAATGTAGAGACAAAGTATAACAATAATCTAGTACTTGTACTGTTTTTCAAAATATGTATTTATTTTAGCCTCTTTTAATGCAACTTAATTTGACAAGTTATTTTCGAAATCAATTACGAAATTACAAATTATTATATTGAGATCTTACTGAATTCAAACACGAGGGTCAGAGGAGCACACAGCATAAAACAGTTTTAAATAATTTCTCACAAAGAGCTCTAAACACCGATTGTACACCAAGTCTAACTGTAATTTCGTCTCAAACACTAACCATTGTTTGTATGGAGTATTTGGACCTGGTGTTAAATGAAGAGAGAAATGTTTACACTATGGGGCCCACAGTCAGTGTAACAAGCTCTCCCGCGCGAGGGGACAAAGGATCGGTTCGTTGCCTCGTCGGCGGTTTTCCCTTTCCTTCTCCTCCGTTTTGTTCCTAATCCGACGCTTGTTCGCATAAATACGACACAAGTTGCTGGCTCAGGTCCCGCGACCTCTCTCTCTCTCTCTCTGGATTTTGTGATAATGGCGGAGAAGAAAGAAAAGGCGAATGAAAAGGGGAAGGAGGTGATTCGACTGGAGAGGGAATCGGTGATTCCCATCCTCAAGCCCAAAATCATTATGAAGCTAGCATATCTCATCGGTACCTTTTACTCTCTCTCTTTTAATTTTTTTTTGTCTATTCAAGAGCTTGATAATCTTTGTGGCGGACATGTTTGCTATTGCTGAGTGGTATGGTCTAATTATGGTCTTTCAGTATGGTACAGGTGCAAAAGTACAGCTTCGACCTTTGGTTTTCTTTTCTATCAGAAGTCGTTACCTACGGGTTCCCATCAAAAAAAAAAATCAGAATCGTTATATGAATTATGAAATTTGCATAATTTTGGTGTTGCAGAACAAGATAATGACAGAAGTGAGTTCCTTAAGCTATGCAAACGAGTTGAGTACACCATTAGAGCTTGGTATCTTTTGCAATTCGAAGATTTAATGGCAAGTCTTCTCACTCTTAAACAATAAAAAACCGCAGGTTCATCTTTTAGAATTAAAATTGAAAAAAATCTATGTTTCCTTACCACGTTATAATTGCTGGTACAATTCGTAAAGCCTGTGAAATTTTGTAGAATCTTGCTGGTATTTTCTCCTAATGGACTCTCTTGGCCTTTGGTATAGAAAATTGAAATTTAAACAGGAATATGAAATATAATATTGAAATTTAAACAGGAATATGAAATTTAAACTGTAGCTAATTCTGTCTTTAATATCAAATTGCATACAAATATCTACTTAAATGTTGGAAACTTCCTATTGAGCTTTGGTTTTTCTTGAACATAAGTTAATAGTTTTCTGTTTAATGAGGTCAGATGTTCTTAAGTTAATAGTTTGCTTGTGTGTTGCAGCAACTGTACTCTCTGTTTGATCCGATACACGGAGATAAGAAACTTGAGCAGCAGAATCTGATGCCAGATGAGATCGACACTCTTGAACTCAATTTCATGTCGTATCTTTTTCAGGTTGATCTGTTTTTCAATTTCAATACATGTCAGGATAAATTAGAAAGGCAAATACAAGTTTCAATTTCAAATTAGTTTATCATGATTTTACAGCCAATTTTCCAAATTTGTGAGGAAAAATAAATTTGTGGATAAATCTTGTGGAATTGGTGCTTAACAAAAAATAGTTGCTTCTTAGCACAGGATGTCCACCTGTTTAAAAGTATTCAAAGGTGGGTGAGCTTTTGCTATTACTATTAAAAGCCATGACAATGAATTATAATAGGTCCATGAAAAATGAATAATCTGAATTTAATAAAAGCAACCTTTTGGAAGCAAAAGAAAAGGCTTAGAATATAGTTGCTTTATGAATGTGCAAAACTGGATCCTCTAGAATTGAATCTGCATTATTATATTTTAATCTCTGCATGGATTCAGTTAAGTTGAACTGATAGTAACGTACATCAGTTAACCAATAGATGTTTTTGAAATGAAAACAGATAATGGAAAAGAGTAATTTCAAGTTACTCTCAGATGAGGAGTATGAATTGGCACAATCTGGCCAGTATCTCCTCAACCTACCCATCAAAGTCGATGAATCTAAGGTACAAGACCTATATTTTGAGATTCATGAGCAAATTGACAATCTTATTCAGGTAATGTTTGTTGTTGTGATTGTTCCTAGCTTGACAAAAGGCTTCTAACAAGGTTCTTTAAAGAACATCCGCAGGAAAACCTCCCTGCACTTTCTGATAAGGTATGCTTTCCTTAAAAAGTGAACATTTAAGATTATGGTTGTCATGATAAAACTTTAATGTCTCTTACTGTTGTAAAATTGCAGTATGTAATATTTCGGAGGGGAATTGGGTTAGATAGTACCACAGATTATTTCATAATGGAGAAACTTGACCTCATAGTATCTCGCTTTTGGGGCTGGCTACTCAAAACAACTAGGTGGAGCTCAATTTTCTTTTCTTTTATTATGTTTTTTCCTATCACACGGATCTTATTTTACTGTAATTATTGTTCATCAATTTAAATAATTGATTTTGGCAGTTATGAATTGCCAAAGATACAGTCTGGTACTGCAGGTCACTATTCTAGATTCTGATCACCTGTAGTATCAACTTTAACACATTTTTGAGAAAACTGTAGCTAATTCTGTCTTTAATATCAAATTGCATACAAATATCTACTTTAATGTTTGAAACTTCCTATTGGGCTTTGGTTTTTCTTGAACATAAACTGTAGGTCTCTCTGCAATTTTGTGACAAGCTTATCTATTACTAGGTTGGAGAAGCTGTTTTCTAAAAGAAAACATTTGCCTAAGAAGGAAGACCCAAAGAAGACAGATGAATTGAGTACTGAGGATGAAGAGCCAGATATGTTCGTTGAGAGAATTCGACTTCAAAAAATGGAACTCAGGTGCTTAAACTGTATCTGGAACTGCTGATTAGCCACTAGGGTTTTTCTCTTATTGGTTTATTTGTAAACTTGACATTTTATTTATTGTTGCTGTTGTTGTTGCATTTTGACAGCATGAAGAATTTACTGGGGAAACTTACAATACAAGAACCTACATTTGATCGCATGATTGTGGTATATAGGTTTGTATTGGTCATGTTGAATTATTTGCTTTTATGTTTTAAGTTCTTGAATGAGAACAATATCAGGATTATGCCATCGTGATTGTTTTTAATGCAGGGAAGCTACCTCAGAGAGCAAACCTGATAGAGGTGTCTATGTTAAGCATTTCAAGAACATACCTATGGCTGACATGGAAATTGTTTTGGTATGCTTTCTTTTTATTTTCTACTGTATTTGTGCTTTTACTCTATTTTGATTTAAATCAAAGATTACTAAAAACATTGGTACTTGGATGGAACTGGTATGTCTGCAGATTATGTTGCTGCATTTGTCTTTTACATTTTTCTTTATAGGGTTTCAATGATGAGATTTTACTTTAGTTTTAATTTCATCAGAATAAATCCATGGTAATTCCAAACCTCAACTTAGAACATAAAGGTACAAGCATAAACAACAATTCAAATCATTTCCATTTTCCTGAAATTTGATTTCATCAACAGCCAGAAAAGAAGAATCCAAGTTTAACTCCAATGGACTGGGTCAAGTTTCTCATTTCTGTGGTGCTTGGTCTTGTAAGTTTTGACTTCACAACAGAATATTTAAGTGTTTTTTTTCAGTCCTGATTAGAGAAGTTAATTTAAGTCAACTCTATTAGGTAACTCTTGTTAGTTCTCTTGAGATGCCCAAGGCTGACTTCAAAGTTGTCGCTGCTGTTCTCTCTGGTTTAATCGGTTATTGTGCAAAGATCTACTTCTCGTAAGGGCACCTACAGGCAATAACTTGTAATCACTGATGCAGTCTTATATTTTCTGTTGTTATTTTTCATTAATGTTTAAATTTTGTGTAGGTTCCAGGCAAACCTGGCAGTTTATCAAAACCTGATAACAAAGTCGATGTATGACAAACAACTGGATAGTGGCAGGGGAACTCTTCTACACCTGTGTGATGATGTCATCCAACAGGAAGTAAGTACCAATTTAAGAGTAGCAGTAAATTGTTTTTGTACTTCTAATGTGTCATAATATCAATCAAAATGGGTTTCTCTTATAAGACCACCTCAGTATCATTATTAGAAAAAACCACGAGACTAAGAAGGCATTAGAAAGGTCAACTATACAAGAACTGAAATCGTTCAGAGCTTAGATTTTATTATAGGGATCTTGAACTAGATGCTACCAAAAGTGAGAACAAATCTTTTCCTCTTCTCTAGTATTTATGTATAGAGCTCATGTGTAGTTATGTAGTTTGCTTGAAATGATAATAACACTGTCTTGTAATCTTGATTGTAGGTTAAGGAAGTGATAATAGCTTATTATATTTTGATGGAGCAGGGAAAAGCAACTGTTCAAGTATTTTTTTTCTCCTGATTATACAACAACAACAAAGGCTTTAGTCCCAAACAAGTTAGCGTAGCCCAGAGATGAAATCCAATAAAGTGGGTTTCATTTCCATGAGAATGGCTGATTTTTTCCTGATTATATTGTTTTATTTTTTCTGTCCATTTATTTACTTTGTTAGAAAGAACAATGAATCCTAAAATCCTTTCATGAGAAAGTCTTTTAATTTTAAGTCAACTCTATAAAGTCACACAGTCAAAGTGTTTATAATTTTTTTTGAGATAAAGATGGGAGTCAAGCTACCCAAATTTAACTGACCGTAAGTCTCTCCATTCGGATTTCGAATCCAAGACCTCCCACACAGAGATTTTTGCTCTTAGCCACTAGGTTATGGGCTAGTTCTTGAATTTTTTTTTTGTTTTTTAGTTTAGCTAATTTTTATGACAAGAAGTTTGCTATGAGCAGGATCTGGATCTAAGGTGTGAAGATCTAATAAAGGACGAATTTGGTCAGCAGTGCAATTTTGATGTAGTTGATGCAGTCCAAAAACTTGAGAGGCTCGGCATTGTTTCTAGGGTTGGTTATGATTTGAAAACTTTGTTCATATTGTCTTTCTTGCTTATTTGTTATTTTATTTATTTTGTATACTGACTTTTGCATGGTATCTGTTAACTTGCCAATGTGGTAGGGAACTAGAGACCATTTGACCATTTCAAGGGCAAAATTAAACATACAGACAGACTCATTGCTTGTTTTACTTTATGATAATATTTTACAACAGGATAGTATAGGAAGGGTATCATGTGTTTCATTGAAGAGAGCAAATGAAATTATAGGCACCACTACGGAGGAAATCGTGATGAGAGCCCAACAAGGAGTTGCTTCCTAGTTTTAGAAAGGTAAATTTCTGTTTGCCTTTTTTCTCTTTTCTTTCCTCCAGAGCAAAAAACTAATGCTTGGGATTTCCTTTTTCCTTTTCAGTACAATCCAGTAATTAAAGTCTCAGCTACGTCCATTTGCTTTCAGTCGTGCAGTTTGGTGATTCTTTTGTCATGTTTTCTGTAATTATTCTTTCAGATTTTCTATCTTTTCCAATTATCGTTTATAGAGCTTTGATGGTTGTACCAGTGAAGTATTTACAACAGCACGCTTTTCTAGCGTCCTGGGCTTTGCTATTGTTTAAATTTCCATGTAAATTAATGTTGATACTACTATTTATCTGCCCAAGAATAATAAAGTAAAGAATGCGCTTTTGAGTTTTGAGGTGCAAAGCGTGTGGTTCTTACTCTGGATGAATAGAGATATTGCGCGGCATGTATTTGTTAGAAGAAAAGTAGTGTGAATTACAAATAGTGGTATGCTTTTTTAATGAATAACGAGAAAATGAATAAATTACTTCATATTTGTGGAGACTGGAATTGGAGGCACACTTCGATGAAAAGTTGAACATTTTTTCAATTAAAATGTGTATTTTTCTGAAGTCAAAATAAATATTTGTAGCTCTATTCAAAACAACTTTGAAGAAACTGCTCAAAACTCTCAAGCTAATCATAAAGTTTTCAAAGACACGTTTTGTAGTAAAAAAAAACTTCTAAAAATAAATTAACATTCTTTTAAAATAGCATGCACAAATAGTTTTTGAAGATGAGACTATTTTAAACATCCGACAATGCGGTAGGAAAAAGTTGCAAAAGCCCAAAACACAAGAATATGCGAGATATTAAGACACTATCTTCTTTGAACAAAACATCTGACATGAAAAGGGTAACAAAAACGAAAGTTATCTTGTTTCCATAAAATCTAAAGAGGATTCAGTTTGAGCATCAAATAGTAATCAAACAGCCATATACATCGAGGTCAAATCCGTTTTTACACTCATAAAATAGTTCCCATCCAAATGAGTTCTGTTTAGAAACTAGAATACTATGAAAACCCTAACCACATGGGGAGTGCCAAGTACATGAAGTACAAACATGCTTTATTTCATTCACTATAAGTTCTATATCATAAAATAAACTGAAACAAAAAACAATTATTCTAATATAAGGATGAGGACAATCACTGGTTTCCAAATTTGGGACCATCAAGACCTCTCTTATCATCCCATCCTCTCACCCATGGTTGCCCAGGTGTTGATCTGGTTGCCGGGTCGGAATGCTTCTTTAAGTTTTCAGTTACCTTTGACTTCACCGCATTAAATACCTACTTCCAGCAAAACAAGAGAAGGAAAATAAATAAGACAATAGCAACACGGGTGCAATGGAGAAATCATTTACTGTGACCTAGGTTCTTTTGCAAATTACAACCACATCAACTCCCAAAGGCTACATAGTGTAGAATTTACACTTTCAACTTTTGTTAAAGATTTATCTCAAAAAAACTTTTGTTAGAGATCAGCAAGTAATGGCCACCTGAAAGTTATAACTAAAGGGATTTATATCACTAGATGTACGTTGTAAGGTTTATCAAGTGCATACTAGCAAGAGAGCAACTTGGTTTCATAAAAACAACAGATCTAGTAATTGATAGTAATTGTATATAAAAATTTCATAAATAAATGTAAAACAGTATATGCTATCTGTATACCGCTTGCTAATTATAAAATTGGATTCAAATTGAAGTAAGTTTAATATGTAACCTATCTTTATGAATTCCCATAGATGTATAACGCTTTCTCTAATATCAATTTTCTTATCGAGCTGATTGACAAGTGATTTTAACTTTCTATTGAGTTAACTCTATTTTCAACAGTAAGGTTTGATTAGAAGAAGAAGAAAATGAAGTGTTAATTGTGAACATGTTGTCTCATGTTTGGACAATCTGTTAAAATGGTCTTACTTTGCACATAATATGATATGTAATTTTAAAGAATATACGAAGTTGCCTGGCAGAGTTATTACAGGATTTTGGTTAACAGCATCAGGTGGTTGCTCTTGGCCAGTGAGCCACTTCCAGAGATCTGGATTTTCCTGAAAATAAGAAGTTTCAATATAGCAAACAATACAACTTCCAAAGTACAAAGCTCCCAAGACCATTCTTTCAAGAGCGTCTAAAATAAAATACATCAATGTATACTGTAAACACCAGGACAACAAGACATATCTGACGTGCCCCTTTCTAATAACTCCTTCAAAATGCAGCAAGTCATTCATTCCTATTTTCTTCCTTATTTGCTTCAAAAGCAGCGACTGGAATCTCTTAAAGCAAAGAGTGAAGGAAGGTAATGTAATTGTAAGACGTATTGAATGGCACCTACGAAACTTCTGACACTTCGGAGGGGTGTACCAGGATCTTACAGTCACTTAATTATGTAAAAACTTGTTAATGAATAAAGATTTCAGTACCAGGTCAAGGACATCAATTAAAGCTTTAATGCGCAACTCATCCATGGTTCTGATATTTTCTTCAACCCAATTTCCCAATACCAAATCAAGCTCAAGAAAGCCCCTTTGTTTGCTACGATACACCAGCCTACATTTTCAAATTTAGGGTGATAAAGTTGCAAAGTAGTTGCACATACATCCAAAGTGTTACATTATCAGATTATCTCAGAATAAAAGGTAAATTGAATTGAAATGCATTTTATAATAGAATTTGCTTGATGATGTTAGAGACTTAGCAGATCATTTTCTTTTCTTTCATCTTGTGTGGATTTTTATGCAGCAATACTTGGTTCCTACAATCCTACGACATAGGATTACGGATTAGCTGATTTTATTTTGAAGACATATTTGCTTTGTATGTTGTGCATTTTTGTTGTTAGAAATCATTAGTGTTCAGACATTGGCTGGTTCTGTTTTCAAGTTCTCTACAATATGCGATATCAAGGGGATTTAGCAGAGAACAATTTACCCTGATGGTCATACTGATGTCTCTGCAAAGTTATGGGAATGGGTGATAGTCTAATATCACATTTTCTTTTTCTTTAAATAAACATGTCATTATGTGATACCATGACAGGTACTTGTTACATAGGAAAGAACTATATACAATCGATTTACCTGTTAAAAAGGCGGCGCTTGCTCTCCTCATTAGAAAGGTCAAACTCATAGGAGCCAGTATCAGTGGATAACCGAGAAAGCAATGCATACTGGGGCCTTATTTTTAAAATAAATAAAAAAAACAATATTAATTTGATAAAACAGATTTATAACACTGTATGGGAAGCACCACTCTTGTCCCAGGACAGATTTGACAATTTGGGCCTGTTTGGACGTTAGGACAATTTATGGAATCAATTCCCTTGGATATTGGATTGTCTTGTGCCATCAGTGAGATCCCATTGGGAAAATACATATGGAAATAAATCCAAAATAGGTGTTCAGTAAGCAAGTTTGGACTTCTTGTAATAATAAGATAATGTTTCAAATTTCGTTTGGCTTTATTAGCAGATAACTAATAATTTCTAAATTTCATCAGTGTCAATCATGCTAAACCTCAGATATGATAAGAAATTTTAACAAATTATTACAAATTGAACTAATTTAAGTCAGAACTCAAAAGGAATTTAAAATAAATAAATAAATTGACGAAGGTCCCAAAACATAATTAGACCAGTACCAAATAGATTGGTTAAAAGTCTTAAAACATAACTGGACCAGCGCCAAAAGTAAAATGAAGCCACCAGTTGGTTAATACCTTAGATCATACAATAAAAAAAATAGGAAAAGAGAAGCTAAGAAGAAAGATAATCAATCAATATTACATTATTACCTAAGAGGAGATCGTACAGGACTGACAGCACCAGCTAGGGTTAGGTTTTGCGGGAACCGGACTAGCGCCCTTCTAAGCATCGCCATCTTTTTGATCAAATCGGAGAGATTTTGAAAGAAACAACCTATTTTAAGATTTTAGAGGGAGGTCCGAAAATGACACGTTGGAACTTCATTGCTTCAATGGAGACTACCTCAGTCTGTGGTGCCGCAGAAGGACATCAAGGCTATTTTCGAAAATTCACAAGTCTAACTTCGGGTCAGATTGAAAGTAATAATCTATGACGCTCTAAATTTTTTACAAATCGGAAGCGCTGTTAACAATATCATTTCTAAATTTTTTTTTCATTATTTTATTACTTTTTATGTTTTTCGATTTGTCTTTTCAAATTTTTAGAAAATAAAGGCATGATTAACAATAGTGTTCTTAAATGAATTTCAACTATGATTTCTTTGAAAGTTCTAAAATTATTTTAACTTTTTAGAAGCAATAACGCCCACATTTCGTGCATCGAAGTGAGACCCATACAAAGAAGAAAACAGAAAAAATAATAAAATATTGTATAGTATTTTGGGGCGCTACTGTTAATTAGAGGTGGCAAGTCGGGTTTGGTTGGGTCGGATCGTGTTGGTTGTCGACAATAGTCGGGTTGCTGTCGAGTCGAATGAGGTTGGGTCGTATTTCAGGTTGTTAGTTGTCGACAATTTTCGGGTCGTGTTGGTCTTTTTTAGGTAATGGGTCGGGTCAGACGAGATTGGGTCGGGTTTCAGGTCCGGCTGCATCAACAACTTTCAGGTCTTGGATTGGGTCAGGCGAGAGCGGGTCGGGTTCAAATCGGGTTGCACCGACAACTTTTGAGTATTATTTTGAGTTTTAAGTTCAATCGGACAACATCAGATCGCGTTATTGAATTTTGTTATTAAATCTTGACTTTCTCTCATGTTAATATGTTAGTAAAATTATATTATGATATAGACAATATATAATTAGATCGACTTACAAGTTGTATCAAGTCAAGTCGAGTCTTGACTTTCAGGTCCTTATATATCGCATCATCTCGGATTACGGGTTGTCTCAGGTCGGGTGGGGCTCGGGTCGCTCATGTGCCGCTTCGTCTCGGGTTACGAGTCACGTTGGGTCGAGTCGAGTCGGGTTCGGGTTAGTTTAACATTATCAAAATATCGAGTCAGGTTGGGTTCAAGTCGGGTCGAACGGATTTCTCGAATCGAGTTCTGCCACTTCTACTACTAATAACGTCCCTAGTCATTTGTAAAAAAATTAGGATGCCTTAACTATTATTTTTGATATGGTCGAATGTTAGGCCCATTATGAAATTTGTTCCTATTTTAGATGTCGACGTGGCAAGATCTAGACCATTGAAGGATAGGCATGTGTTAGAATTTATGTAGGCACAATATTGTGAACATTTATGGGCCTTATTAGTGCTTTATTGTGAATCTGTGTTGCACGGATGCAGCGATACGACGATTGCAAAAATGTTGGATACGGATGCGATTATATATATTAAATTTTAATTAAAAAATAATTAATAATATTAGAATTTAATAAACAAATTACTAAAAAAATAATATTACAGTTTGTATTGGATTCGAATTTTCTCCATGCTTCATGTTTTACTCATTTTTCTGACAATATAACAAAAATTATCAGTGATTTTACAATACATGATTGTCAGATGGAATTTCGAAATGTATCTAAGCATATCGGAGATCGAATTCGTAGGTCGAAGTGAATAAAATAATCGAATACGCTAATTTTGATACGCCACATCATAAATACGCCACGTAACTTATTGGATATGTATCCCAAAAAGTATCCAAGTATCAAATATATATCTGATACAGTACAACAAGATACCGAAAAGTATACGGATAACATAGTTGTGAACATTAGAAGGTGACGCCGTGACGGTTTCGATCGGTTTTAATTGTGGGTGAGGCCCACAATCCTGGCCGGTCAACATTCTTTTTATATAATCTATCAGATCCAAAACCTATGCAGTACCCGTTGAAGTAAACTGGAGCCTGGACTTGCCCGATCCCTGCAATCTACGAACAAAAAAAGGAAACAAACGGAAATGGGTTCCTTTCGCAACGGAGCTGGTCTCGCTTGAGACTTGACTTAATTCGACCTAACACCACCACCACCACCACCACCACACCAGATCTCTGATCTCCTTCTCCTTCCCCTTCTTCTCCGATCAAACAACCCTCAAATCCCAAACCCCAACCTTAGAAATCAAATCTGGGACAATGATGCCAGACGACCCCTTCTCGCGCCAACGCGCCTTCATATCCGCATCAGCCACCACCCCGATTTATCCCTCTTCACCTTCCCCCTCCTCTTTCTCCGGCGATCGCCGTACCTCCACGGCCTCTCCACGACCTGCTTCGATCCCACTCCGCTCCTCCCACTCGCCTTCTCCTTCCACCTCCGCTTCGTCCCGCCACTCCCTCACCCCTTCCACCTTCATTCACAACTCCCTCCTCGCCTTTGCTCTTGTACCAGCGGCGTTGTTTCTTCTCGACTTAGGTGGTACCGCGGTTTTCACAATTCTCACCCTTGGTCTTGCGGCTGCCTACTTCTTCGATTCAGTTAGGCTCTCAGTACCATCCTTTCTCTCTGTATGGGTCTCTCTTGTGCTCTCTCAAGTGGCTTTTTTCTTCTCCTCTGCTCCCTCTCTCTCCCTTTCTTCGCTTCCTCTGACAGCTCTGTCTCTGTTTCTCTGTGCCGAGACCACATTTCTGATAGGGGTTTGGGCTTCAGTAAATTTCCGGTGGATCCAGATCGAGCACCCGGCTATTTCAATTGCTCTGGAGAGACTCCTGTTTGCTTGTGTACCGGTTACTGTGCCATCTCTGTTCACCTGGGCTGTTATCTCAGCTGTTGGTATGCCAAATTCTTCGTACTATCTTATGATATTTTGTTGTCTTTTCTACTGGGTCTTTTCAATCCCTAGAACTTCTTCATTTAAAAAGGGAAATGCTGACCCCACAATTCTCGGCCAACTCGAGAGCTGCTTTCATTCTCTATACATGATGTTTGCACCACTGCTTTTCCATATTGGATCTCATCATTCTACCATTTTCTCTTCTTGGTCCTCGGTTTCAGAACTCCTGTTACTCTTCTTCATCCCCTTTCTGTTTCAACTTTATGCATCCACACGTGGCGCACTCTGGTGGGTCACCACTGATTCTCACCAGATGCATCGCATGAGGGTTGTGAATGGTGCAGTTGCAGTTATTGTGGTGGTTCTGTGTCTTGAAGTTAGAGTTATCTTTCATTCTTTTGCTAAGTACTTGCATGCACCACCCCCTTTGAATTATATACTTGTCACCGTGGTGATGCTTGGTGGAGCTACCGGACTGGGGGCCCACATGGTAGGCATGGTCAGTGATGCTGCTAGCTCTCTGGCATTTACTGCATTGACAGTACTTGTTAGTGCTGCTGGAGCTATAGTTGTTGGTTTTCCTATACTGGTATGTTCTGTGCTGATTTTTTTTCTTCTTTTATTTCCTATTAAATGAAACTATTTTCCTTCAGGAAAGAACTCTGTGTTATATGGAAACACCCCTACAAGCTCTCACTTATCTATAATACACAATTACAGTTTGATGCAGCATAAATAAACAGAAATCAATTCAACACGCCAATAAATGGGAGTTTTGTTAGGTGCCATTTTATCAATTCAACAAGCCCCATTAATGAGAATCTCCCCCATTAATGAGAATCTCCTTGAGCACCATTTACTGGGACATGTCATATGCTGATCTTAAATTATCCTCTGATGTAGTTCATTCCCCTTCCCATGATAGCTGGTTTCTGCTTTGCACGATTCTTCACTAGGAAAAGCTTATCTTCATACTTCACATTTGTGGCACTCGCAACCTTGATGGTTTTATGGTTTGTGGTGCACAACTATTGGGACCTTAATATATGGCTTGCTGCCATGCCGCTGAAAACCTTGACAAAGTACCTAGTATTCGGTATTATGCTAGCCATGACTGTACCGGGGCTAACTCTCCTCCCAGTCAAATTTCGTTTTGTGATTGAACTAGGCCTTATTGGGCATGCACTATTATTATGTTACATAGAGGATAAGCTGTTTAACCATGCAGCCATGTATTATTTTGGATATGATGAGGAGGTGGTATACCCAAGTTATGCTGTTATGGTCACGACATTTTTGGGTCTGGCAATTGTCAGAAGGATGTCTGTGGATATGCGGGTCGGGTCTAAAGCAGGCTGGATCTTGACTTGTTTGTATTGCTCCAAGATCTCCATGTTGTTTATTGCATCAAAATCTGTTGTTTGGGTCTCAGCTGTATTGCTATTGGCAGTTACTCCTCCTCTGCTTCTTTACAAGTATGCATTTTTTCCCTTCCTTTAGGTAAACTGTTATACAGTAGAAGTATGGTAATGATTTGCATTGAACCTTTTCCCTTTTTGCCTTCCGTAGTTTATTTGTGACTTGAAATAAGGATGCTATAGTGGCTTAAATTTATTGTTCGTGCTAATGAAGGAATCCTTTTCCCCCTGAAGTTTAACCAAGCAGTTCTTCCTGAATTGGGTTTTGTTTGTAGAGTTTCGGATTTAAAATTATATCCTATTATATTATCCAATTTCTGCTAAATTATAGCCGAACAATGGACCAAACAACCTTATACAAAGACAATAACAGAAACTGTATGAATAGAAAATAAGATGGTTGTTTGTTTCTGGTTTCAGGGATAAAACTAAAGGGGTTTCAAAAATGAAGATGTGGCAGGGGTACGCACATGCTGGTGTGGTGGCACTCTCAGCTTGGTTCTGCCTTGACACTATTTTTGAAGCCTTACAATGGCTTCAGGGAAGGCCTCCTTCTGATAGCCTCCTTTTAGGATCCTACATTCTACTCACTGGAATAGCCTGCTTACCTATTGTTGCTCTGCATTTCTCTCACTCTCAGGTACACTTCTTTTTTCTTGAAATAATGGTCCAAATTATGTTGCCATTATTTATATGGTTCTGAAACAGAAGTAGCTTCATTATAAGATTCTGTCCTGCATTTAATTTAACAGATGCCCAAACTAACCCTTCATTCATGGTTCTCTCTATATAAATTATAAAATGATGCAAAGATGAGTTAATTTCAGGACTTTTAAATAAAGTTAAGAGGAAGGATTATAGATGATATATAGTGATACTCAAGGTGCTATATATATATAGATATGCTTTTCTGTGGTTTATCTAGGAACCAAATGGGCCATATATATTTATACATGTGTCTTTCTGTGGTTTATCCAAGAACCAAATCCTGCAGCCCTGTAATTGTTTTTAGGTTTATTTATTTTTAACACGAGTCTCTCTTTTTAATCTGACCATGGTACAGCTGGCAAAGAGATTCCTTCTGCTAGTCATTGCAACAGGTCTTCTATTAGTAACTATGCAACCACCCCTCTCTCTTTCTTGGGTCTTCAGATCCAAATTGATCCAAATGGCCCATCAATCAAATGATGACAGCTCCATCTACGGCTACACTTTAGCAGGGCCCACCTGGCCATCTTGGTTCCTCATCTCAACTGTCATTCTCACCCTGGCTTCCATTACATCTATTATCCCTATCAAGTACATTGCAGAGTTACGTGCCTTATATTCAATAACAGTTGGTGTAACCCTTGGCATTTACATTTCAGTGCAATACTTTTTTGGTGCTCTCATGTTGTACCCGCTTCTCATAACTACGGTTACATGCGCCTCAGTGTTTGTAGTTTTCACGCACCTTCCCTCGGCAAGTAGCACTAGGATTTTGCCATGGGTTTTTGCCATGTTAGTTGCTCTCGTCCCAGTTACATACTTGCTAGAAGGTCAGTTACGTGCAAAGGGTTTTGCAGTTAATGCTGAGGAGGAACAAGAAGCTAACCGTTTTAGTACCATGCTGGCCATTCAAGGTGCAAGGTTGTCATTATTGGGACTATATGCAGCCATATTCATGCTTATTGCATTGGTGATTAAGTTCGATCTGGCTGCACTTTTGCATGAAAAGGCTGGTTCAAATACACAAAAGGGTCGGGCACAACCGCATTCGCTGCCCAAAACCAGGTTATTCCAGCAGAGGAGGAAAGCAGCTCCCCCTTCTTTAACGATCAAGAGACTCTCAGCCGAGGCCTCATGGATGCCTTTAATTGGAAACATCTCTACTATTTTATGCTTCCTCATATGTCTGATTCTTAATATAACCCTAACTGGCAGTTCAAATCGTGCAATATTCTTTATTGCCCCAATTTTGTTACTTCTAAACCAGGATTCAGACATTATTTCTAGTTTTGGGGATCGGCAACGTTACTTCCCTGTGACTCTAGTAGTGTCGACATATTTGGTGCTAGTGGCTTTATATCGGATCTGGGAAGAGGTGTTCTGGACTGGTGATCACTACTCGTGGGGTGGGTTGGACATCGGTGGGCCCAGTTGGCTTTTTGTAGTTAAGAACTTGGCTTTGTTGATCCTGACCTTGCCAAACCATATATTGTTCAACCGGTTTATGTGGGATTATGTAAAACAGACAGATGTCATGTTGCTTCTAACTATGCCTCTCAACTTGCCGTCTATAGTGATTACTGATATATTAGCAGTTAGGGTTTTGGGGCTGTTAGGGATCATCTATTCACTTGCTCAATACCTCATCTCAAGAAGGATACGTATCGCCGGAATGCAATATATCTGATATTAGGTATGTAATTTTTGTAAGCTTGGATTGTTATATGTCAACCTCTGTTTTTTGTCTTTGTTTCCCTCCTTTGTAATCGGGGGAAAGAATATTGTTGGTACTTATACTTGTGCTCTATCAAATCAGTACGATTGAAGCCTTAAATTAACATAGGTTTAGGCTTTGTTGATTTTGATAGCAGGCATTTACTACTGTTAACATAGGATCAAGCTTTGTCAACTTCATTATGGCAGGCGTTTACTATTTTTGTTTAACTTTTGTAGGTTGCAGTCAGTTGAGAATCAAGAACAAAACTCG